>DWON01010687.1:0-10625 GCA_018251015.1 Phocides pigmalion okeechobee
GAATACATCCGCATCAATCCTTAAATAGAACTTCTATTGTATTTAAGATTGGACGTGCTTGTCCATGGGCTGCAATGACTACTTAACATCAGATGGCCTGCATGCCCGTTTCTTACTCTTTCATAATAAAAAAAAATCTGATGGTTTGCATGCTCGTTTGGTACTTCTCACATAAAAAAACTTTACTCAACAATAGGATGTTAATAGGTCGATGATGGTGAAAATGCTGGAAATGTCTTAAGTTTTAAAAATCGTTGGAATTCGACAAGGAATCATTAATCAATCGGCTGCTCAATGATTTATGACTCAATCCCGTTTTTATATCTCCATCATCGAAAGATTGAAATGTAAATGATATGACAGAAAGAATTACCAAGATTGTAGATTTCTGGTCACATGCTTTTAAGGTGGTATAATTATGTATACAATTCATAATTCGCCGTGAAACATTTTTTTGTGTGAGAAGAGTAGTAAATAAGCATTCTGTCAGCAGTCACCTGATCTTCAATAGTCACTGCTGGTCACAACCATTCAAATGTGACTAAACTCTTAAAGACTGAGATAATGGCCTCATTTTTAAATGTTGCCCGCAATCTCCAAGTACAACATGTTGCTTTAGTACAAATTATGATGGTGGTAACTTCTCGGTTGATCTATAGTTCTTCTGGTTTCATATTGTGTTTGAATTGAACAAATGTGTTTGTCAGCTATACTTGACAGCAAGGCGACAAATTTTCGATCGAATGCCAATACATCATCGACAATTCCTGACCAACTACTGAACATCTCTCTTTTAGAAGGAAAACATTAGACCATAGTTCGCAAGCTGTGAATTGTGTGACTGTGAATGTATAGAATTGGCACATCTTTGAAAACAACGGCATATTTTTAGCCATACGGTTTTCCTCGCAGCATTTTCCTTCACCGTTAATCAATCAATAAAATTAATAATAAATACGTCCAGAACATCGATAAATAGAAAGTGAGTTTAGTCGGTACATATTAGTTTAAAATTACATAAATTAAGTCGTTGAAGAGAGTCAAACCCAGAGCTCAACCAGCGACCAGTTAACTTCATCTTGTCTGCATACTCTTTTTATCCAATAAAAAACCGGCAACTGAAGATCATCTACAATTTTCAAGCATTATAAAGCAATAGGCGTGATACATTCCTCGTAGAACCCAAACAAATCGCCTCTTTCGCGTTACACAAGATCAATACTCAACTTCCTACTCATGAGTCAGGCAATCGGCCCCCACCATGACTCGTGGAATACACCCTCGCCTATTCTCTGATTTTAATTCAATATACGTTCATCAGCCCCTCATTCTTCAAAGGGCCCCAGTCTCGTTAAAATAACATACATATTATATTAAATACGTTTAATCAAATGCGTATTTCATTTAAGAAGTCAAGCGGCGTAATATTTTACTTAGCTCTCGCTACGTGTTTGGTCCGTTTAAAGTCTTTGATGTATAAGATCCAAAACAAATTTCAAACAATTAGTCCCATGTTTCATTCGTAACACTGGTAACATGAGAGCTAGTTCATATCTTGGGTAGATAATTGGGATCACTATTCAGCCTAGAAATGTGACAAAGTTTCTTATCATCATGCCATATGTGTACAGGCTCCCGTAGATTGTTAAGGTTAGGTATAAATTTTAAGATGTTCATTGATATATTTATGTAGATTAACTAATATCTTATTTAGGTTTCTTTTCCATTTTTTTTTATAAACAACAATTATGAATCACTACGTTCGTATATGGTAATATTTGAAACTAGTCGTCTGATTTCAAGGAAATTCTGTGAAAATGTCGAGTTGGTTCCAGCTTCCAAGATAAGGGGCGCTGTTGTAAAGATGAAGATAGTACCGCGGCACTCACCACTTACTTCTAACGTGAAACAATTCAAATACTTGCTAGATATCATTGTTGACTCATTTGTATGAGATGATAAAAGGTCACCTCCGTTCTCAAGAACAGCAATACTGAATTCGTCTTCAGATGAGACGCTTGTTCCAAGTTCCTTGTTTCATACAGAATAAGTTACATATATACATTGATAACATTAACTACTTACTATCAAATTCAAAGCTAGTACTATATTTAAGATAAGGTTATTTATTAAATGTTAAATAATTAATTGACATTGAATAAACTGTAAGCTGTAAATTGAGTTCAATGATTTATATGCGAACTATATTTGACATTTTTCTTTGTTATTTCCTTAGCTTTTTCTGATTTTTATTTCATTTTATATCATATTTAATTGATTGTATTTGATAATTGTTTAATTAAATTTAATATGTAATAATTTAATATAGAATATAAAATTAAACTTAATATTGTACACCTGTAAGGTATATTACAGAGGTATTAAAAAAATATATGACAACCATAAATGTTCCTGTAATAATGCAATAAAATTTAAATTGATTTGGTATTTACGTATACTGAGAGGAAATGAAAGTTACAATGTAGAATCAGCTGTCGGCTTTGAGCGCTCCTTTAGCTTACATTAACCGAGCAAAAGCCTGCGGGAAAAAACACGATTAGGTGTGTTGCATACTTGATACTTCAATCTTCATAAAAAAAACCGCTTAACACAGAATGTAGCACTGTAATTGTTATGAAACAGAAAGAGACGTAGCGATAGTGCGTCACTCAAAATACTAAGAGTTCAACCACCTCTCCAACACCAATTGAGGTTAACCTGAAAATAAAATCATGAGCCCAAAAAATTTTGCAAAAGTTTTGAATATCGCAACAGACACGGTAGCTAAATAAAATTTCTCTGCCTTTCCGGCTTGAATTCAAACCTAGTTTCACGCGCGCTAAATGCCATTATGACGTACAAACTGAAAACCTGTTGTTTTTCGGTAAACTAAAAACCAAACACGCGTCCGTTTCACGGTGGAATCGTTTTGTTTATATCTATAAAAAATATTGTTGCATTTTTACAAAAGCATTTTTATGTGAGAAAACTAGCTAACGAGCATGCAAACCGCAATGTTAAGATTTCTATGGTTATCATCGACACAAGCCTACAAAATGGACAATGATAAGTCTTTTAAGAACACGATGTTCAATGTGTCAGACATATTTGGCAAGTCGCCATGTTTGTGTCAACGGCTGTCGAAATTCTGTGTCATCATGTCGACGAACTATTGGAATATACATTTTTAAAATTATTCAGTAACGTAACGTACACTTACGATCAGTAAAACGTGTTACTACGAAACAGTGGGTCAAGAAAAGCCGAGGTAAACTTTTACAATTGTGAAAATTCCTGGACAAAAAGGGCTACCTCAGGACTCGGTTGGCGGGTCTAGGAGGCCAGGATATCTCATGTTGTAATAATGGCAATAAAATATATGTATATCGAAGGCTTCAAATCATGGAGTGATACAATCTAAAGAGTTTTTTTACAGTTATTCAATTCCGCTATTATTGTATGTAGACGCAGTCTTTAAGGTTTTCATAATCAAACTTCGAAGAATTGATAATCTGAGATATGTGTCCCACATTCCTTATTTGCTTGTTTATGGCAAACGTACTTGTTGGGAACTCGATCGCTACATTTGTTAAAAACGAAGGTCTTGGAATTGAGAAATGAGTGACCTCTGTGATTACCGTCGCAAAATCAATTTACCTTACCCTACCCTATTTACGTTTTGCGGCGAAACACGTGTTAATACTAATATGTGTAATTATATATTCTTTGTCACTTCACTTTTTCCTATCCTCGTAATGCTTGCTTTGAAATATATACCATTATACATTGTGGAGGCGGATTGTTACAAAGTAGTTTTTAACAACAACTTAATGTCCTTATTTTTCGAAAATCAACTTGCTAGCTTAACCGAGTAATGAGTTTTATAGGTAAATTGTAACGACGCGCTCCTAGATGTCACCAATTAACAGCCAATAAAAACTCAATGCCCTACGTCACTCTCTCCCACCACTAGCCTCCCATTTGTTGAACGGTAATAAAAGTAAAATGAAAGTGTTTGATTTACATGCTAAAGTTTATTTGTGGAGTTTCATATCTTTTTAGATCTAAAAATTGCTATTCCTAAGGGTTATTTTCAATTCTTTTTCATGTGAAAATGTGTTATTATCATAACGAAGTCCTTAACAATGTACGGAACGTAAGAACGTAAAGGGAAGACCCCTCATTAGGGAACCGTGACCTACTGTTCTCTACCATCTTAGAATATAAAACATATAAGGCTAGTCTTTACGTTGGATAAGTTGCAGAGCGTGCAGACCGTCTGACGCTAAATTTCACACTTTTTAATACTTATTAGTTAAGATTTTTTATGGTATAAAATATGTTTCATTGTTGTATTTCATTCTGTTTAATTTTCATTTCTGTTTTTATAACTGTTGTCGATTGCTTCAAACGGTGATAAACCGTTATTATCATTATTTCCGTTATATAATTATTATCAGTAAAGGAATAAATAACAACAGCATATGGAAATTTATGTCGCACCTCTAACAAGACTATACTTTAGTCTGACGTCAAGAAAAGATACGTTGCTTTTTTTAACGACAGAGATGGTCGTCTCATTTCTTTTTTTTCCTAAAAGCAGAAAACTTCGCCAATTGTTATTGTCAATCCAAGAGATATCACATATAGTGAAAATTTCAGTGCGTAAAGATACAGTTAGTGTAAGTATGTTATGATATAGTTTCCAAAAAAGAAAAAATAACACGTGGGGTACACAGATTAATCTACAATTAGTATCTGTCAACAGTTTCCCCCGTCATCGCAGTTTAGCCGTGACCACTAGTCATGCAACTGGTTAGAAATATCGGCAATGAAAAATCTTGATCGTGAGTACTCGGTATATAATAAAACCAAAGAGTGTCCAGTTCATCGCCGGCTTTAAAATATAGCCCATAATCAAACCTTTCCAATAGAAACACAAAAACTGCTTTACAACAATTCATGAAAGCGGTGGTACCTCCCCGGTCTTTTCCGACCACCTCCTTCTAATTCCTTATGATAATTACATAATCATCATAAGGAATTAGAAGTGGCAGTGGGTATTGACACTTCTCAATATATAGAGCACTACATGTGTCACCAATAGCCCTTTGTGTTAAAATCCATTTCATATTCCTTCAATAAGCCAAAAGGTTCTACATTATACCTATACTTACATGGTAATATGATATTACGTACTATTCCAATTAACTTGTACACGTCTTCTATATTTTTCCTATTCTAAGCATGTCATTCACATCTGGGCGCGTGTCAGTGTCAACGACTTCCGATACCTTCCCCCTTCTTCCCTCCCCTTCTCACCCCTTCCATTCCCTTCCCAGTAAATACTTAAGTTTTTTATATGTTTTCAAAGTAATAAATCAGGCGTCTTTTTTTAAACGAACAGGATCAAACGAGCGGTTACCTGATGTTAAGTGATCACTGGAGTCTTAACATTCACATTAATAGGACTTTAGTTCCATTTGAAGTCGTAAGTAGAATCTGAGAACAGCTGCATCTGAGAACTAAGATATTGCGTCGCTTATGATTACGCGTATAATGTGGAACAAACATGAGGTATTCTCTGAAAAGGCGCAGAGAGGACTATCAAATAGGACTTTTGTTAATTATGAACTAAGTTATAGATATCCATGGGTGGTGGACCACTTAACATTAGGTGGACTGTATGCTCATTTGCTACTGCCATTAAAAAAATGTCTGCATCATAAGGACTTACAAATTGTCGAAGTTGGAAGGGACAGAAAAAATTTTCGAAGTAACAAGGGTTTCTATTTTAGCCCTTAGCTCACGGAATTGTAGTACCTACTCTGGTTCCCCTAACTCACTCAACACACAATCCAGAGTATGAGCTGACCTCAATTGCAAACTTGAGCGCAATTCTTAAGGAACGGAACGACGTAAAGAGCCTTGCGAGCAAATTCTCAAGCTAATACGTGACAGCTTCACCGTAATGAACAGTGGAGAATAATGTACTTTGAACTGACAAGATATAAAATGTATGTGCGGTTCATTATGTAACGGGTATTTACTTTAATTGTCGATATTGCGAACCAATTGCATGGCACGTGGTCACGACTAAACTGCTAGTCCCAAAGACTATAGTCGTCTTGCTTGTAACTGTGGTCCGCAACCATATTTCTCCAACCGAAACAAAAAGATTGCTTCGCGGCAGATTATGAGGGTGGCGGTGGTATCGTCCGCGTCAAACAGTAGGTCTACCGCCGATCCGATTTGAGACACTTGCATATAATATTAAACAAAACTTAATTCTGATACACATACATTACAATCCCGGAGGCAAAATGGTCGCTTTATACGTAAGTAAGCTGGCAACCGCACCACATACTCAAGTCTCGAGATGCCATATTCAGTCTTATTCAAAGCTATTATTCACTTGTATGAAACTTTGAAGTTACAGTTGATATTTCAAACTATTGCAACTCACAGTACAGTGACTGCACGGAGTTGTGCAAAGTTTTTAAACTTACTGGAGAGTGTGTGCAAGATATGGTTACATACCGTTTACATGAAACTCGAAAATTACATTAGCAGGTTATGAGTTAAACTTTGAAGAATGATATAAGAGTAGATATGAGATAGGTACAAAGGTGTCGCTGCAACTGGTGATTATAATAACGTTATGGTACCTGTTAAGAAAACTTAACGGCACAAATCGATGCCTGAGGAACCAGGGACGTTCTTTAGAGATGTGCCCTATAAGGTCTCGTGCTAGAATACCAGTTGTGTTCATTTTCAGATCATTGTGTTCTCTACAAACACCGAAAGAGGCCATCGAACGTTGATAGAGGTTACTTTTGCCTCAGGGCAAAAGTAAGCTCTATCTCTTTATGTGAGAAGAGTAGCGAACGAGCATGCAAGCCCATAGACATCTACGTTCAACCAAAAACAGGACTGAAATCCTATCTGAGGTCGAAGGTAAATACGTTGCTACTCCTGAGAACTAAAATGGTCGCCTAGCTTCAAAGTGTAGCCGGCAACCGTACCTCTCCAACCGAAACCCAAGGATATATTTTACAGTGGATTATGGGGGCGATGGTGGTACCTCCTCGGTTGAACTATAGTTCTACAACCTATCAGAAGTTACATACGGAATTACTCAAACTGGGTGCAAAAAGTACTCTCCTTCAAAGCCGATGTTGCATTATCATTCTTCTGGTGTTGTAGATGTCCATAGGCAAAGGTGATTGTTTTCATATATAAGGTACAATAAAGTGTGCTTCATGATCATTGTGAACATATTCCTGTGGTTGGGTTACCATACTCCTCAGTAGATTTCTCATATGTTGCAAAAGTCCTGTAAACATTTCTTGGGCACGCAGGTCCCCGCATAATATTTTACTGCAACATTAAAACACGTAATAATTAACTTCTAATAGTTACGCATATGGTTCGAGAAATCCCTGCTATACATCTCATCATCTGTCACTGTCGCTGCTCTCGATATTAATATGTAACCTAATAAAATTAGGTCCAATCAAATTAAATGTGTTTGTAAGATAATGTGTTACATTGAAACAAGTCATTCGAATCATTCGTACCACAGACATCAGAGTCGACAGCCAATAAATAGATGGTGGACGGCAATGCCCTGGCGCCGGCTGACTTATTCCTCCGTCAATGTGACTTATGGCGGCCGGGAGGCAATCTGAAGATAAATATGGCCCTTGCCGCCCGAATACCGACCTATATCTTTATTTATGGCAGGATAGTTTTGTCTATGTCCAATGTTTTTATATTTTTGGAACATCTGATGGTACGGTACGACCCTACTTCTCGTTATGACTATGTATATGCAATTTTGATTTATGATAAATCTGAGGCTAAGAGATCAAATCAACCAAACAGCAAAATAATTAAAGTCACAAGTTTAGATTATAATTCCTTTTATTTTATCTGGGTATAAATGTACCATCTTTCTGTACCACATACAGTTTATATTATACTTGTGTTTTCTAAGATTTTAATAATCAAAAATAATGAAAACTAAAAAACGCTTATGTATACGCTCCATAATACTTATTTCTGATCGCATTTATTTATATTATCACATCAACTTGTTTTGGCAACGCTATAATGTCAAATTATTAATGTCACGAGACGTAGTGTCATAGATTAATCAAACAGTACAACAGCTGATCGTTGTCCGCCATTACGAATTAACTCCTCAAACATAAAGTTATGGTTAAAATTAAAATCAATTTTAAATTCAAATATTTTAGGTCATTATAAGGTATTTACATAAACTTAATGAATATCAAAGATGCAATGTAAAATCAGTTTATCGGCTTAAAGCGCCTTGTTGGCTGACGTAGACCGAGAGAAGAATTTAATTTTACTCTGGTATAGTAAAGTAAATGTTAAATTAGTATCTGTTAAAATGAAAATATTTCTTATTCCGGAATAACTGGTAATTTGCTTTCCGATTAAACCATATTCAAATTTATTCGTAACGGGTTTTAATTTCTGCTTTATTATAGTCTAATATTTCTATTTAGTTTTTGTAATTTGAAACATATGTATTTCATGAATTATCGGAACTTATCATTTACAACGATTAACTCGTGTTTCATTTCAATATTATACCTACACAGTAATCAAATTCTAAAGCAAGTATAGCCTCGCAGCTTATGCGGCACTATCTTTATTCGGATGGGTGACCATTAGTGACTTCGCCAGAAATCATCTTATGGTACAGGTGGCATGTTACGCTAACGGTTACAATTCGAGATAGCGATTTAAAAATATACCAATACGAGAGTAACTAAACTGTATCTTTTTCATTCCCAGTTCCCAGTACCCAGCATTGAGATAAGAAATGGGTTGTAGTCAATTGAAACCACGATGTCTGCGACGGATCAGAACGGTACCTAATATACTAATGAATATTCACAAAATGTATGAACATTAATATTGCCTAAACAGTGTTTTGACCCGGCCGCCTCGAGCCGTGATAAATTATTACCTGGATTGGATGTGTCGCAAATTAGTTTCGAATTAATTCCATCATAGTTAGGTTGTATTGCTATGCGATACTAACTCCGCCTGGTGTAAGGAGTATAAACTATACATATTATGTGAGAAGAGTAGCAAACGAGCATGCAAGGTACCTGATGTTAAGTAGTCACTGCCCATAGACATCCACGTACAACCACAAACACGACCGAAGTTCTATCTGAGCTCGAACGTATGTACATATGTTGCTACTACTGAGGTTAGAGGGTCGCCTCGCTTCAAAGTGCAGCCGGCAACCGCACCTCTCCAACCTAAACACAATAATGCTTTACGGTGGATTACGAGGTTGATATTTACCATAAACAAAGATCAGAATTCAAAAATGTACAAAAAATTCAAAGAAAAAGAATTTAACGAAATATTTTTATTACCTGCCTGATATTCACAGTCGCTTAAACGACAATATTAATTTTAAAATTAAATTTCTCGCACACTTCAGAAAAGCATAATGTAACTGAGAAATAAATATCGTATATTTTGGTCTTACTTCGACAAAATAAGTTTCGCATTTTTTTGTGAGAAAAACTAGCACTCAGGGCACTCGATGTTAAAAAGTCGCTGCAGCCCATGGATATCCCCAGATACCCTCATGTAGAACTGGGGTCCTATCTACGGTCGTAGAAGCGATGCAATCCTGAGCACTAAGATGATCTTCTCCCTTGTAAGAGTAGCTTGTAACCGCACCTTCAATCAAAACACGAGCTGATTTACAGCGGATCATAAGGGCGGCGGTAGTGCCTTCCCGATCGAACTACGTCTCCATCAACTGTCAGTAAACCGGCCATCTATAAGATTAAAATTGCCGCCAAAATAAATAGTTGTTTCCAACTTTAAAATGTGCCCATAATCAGTTCATTTCTAATTTAGAATAAATAAAAATTACCTATTCACATCTTATAAAAACATGCCGTCCGTTGGCATACACATTCTGATATGACGGCACTGAATAATAACCAGACCCTAATCTTAGTTAATACTTAATAGTTACCTAACCCCAGTCAGAACAGTTCAAACATAGCAGTATACCACTTAACTAATTACAAAACTAATCAGCCAAGTCTGGAGTAGATTCACTAATATCTGTTGTACTTGTTACGGCGACTTGTGTGGTTGTATATAATAATGGTATTTATATGAACACGTGACTATTATAATGAAATATAGTGCATCATAAATTATTTTATTATAACTTTATAGATGAAAGAACTATATACGATTTTAAACTGATATTATCGCGGAATTCATACATAATGCAATATAACGGGTACTCACGATTAACGATTTTTGATTTTTAATTTGCGGATATTTCGAACCAGTTGCATGGCTCGTGGTCACGGCGAAACTGCGGTGGTGGGGGGTAAACTCAGTTTCTGGTTCGAAATATCGGCAATTAAAAATCAAAAATCGTTAATCGTGAGTACCCGTTATATTGCATTATGGAAAGAACTATAGTTCGACAGGAGAGGTACCACCGTCGTCCTCATAATCCGCCGTGAAGCATTATTTGTGTTTCGGTTGGAGTGGTGCGGTTACCGGCTACACTTCAAAGCGAGGCGATCATCTTACTTCTC
>DWON01010688.1:0-10625 GCA_018251015.1 Phocides pigmalion okeechobee
AAAGTTAAATTTTCTGTAGCACAATTTTTAATATGATATTAAATGTTACCTTGGTACATGAAATTTTACTTGTAAGTTCAGGGTTTTATAAAAATGACAATTAGGAGTAAATCTTTTTTTATGTCGAGTAAAATGCACAATGGCAAGTGCATTAATTATTGTTCTTTAAATACTTAATATGTAGCCACTTGTAGATACTCGACATTGTGCTTGTAGACTAAGCAACTGTCTCAGGGTCAATTTACATTGCTGTGGAAAAAATATTGACATCTCGTGTTTTGTCTATTGTTTTCCTTTAATAAAATCAAATAAATTTACCTCTTCTTTTACAAAAGTTTGTGCATAATCAGTTAAGCAGAAACTTGACAAAATTTTGAACTAATGTCAAAAATAGCAAATAATATTTATCCTTGTATAGGCTGTTATGGATTTTTAAATACTGTCTTATAATAAAAAACAAAAGGAACCTTTATTTTCCCTTTTCAAAGTTATATTTTAATGATATATTTAATATACTACAGGTGGCCCAAAGAATAGATATATAGTGATAAATAGACATATAGTTATACTTGAAAAACATTACACCACGGTTTTGACTGTTTTGAATAAAATTGAGTGAATAGAACTAAGGTTCCGGTGATATTAGACAGATCTTTATCTTAAATTACTTGTTGATGTAAACTAACTTACGCATTTCTTTCAGTAAGTAAATATAATATGATTTTTAAGTGTTCAAACATGTTACATCTAACAACGCACAAGTACCGTAAGTATGGTATATTTTTATAATTCATACGTGTGTACTTTATAATCTAAAATTAATGGTATCAAATATTTTGTAGAAGTGTCTATTGTAACAAGATGTTTATTAAGATGAGAAACTCAATATTATTATAATTTTTAGTTGTCATCTATATAAAAGAAGTTCTAGATTATGTCGGTGCTTTTCGTCATAAAATTTGAAGGGATGTGAAATATTTTTGTTAGGCATCAATCAAGTCTATTAAGGTTAACTCAATGTCCGACATCACATTAATTAGAGATTGCTCAAATATTTGCATAGTCATGCAAGAATCTGATTTGTGTTGTGTGAATAGCAATTTTTTTGCTGTCTTAGATATAGTTATAATAGCAATATTTTAAAACCATATTTAGTGACTTAAGTTAGTTACGCACAAAGATACGGAATGACAATTTTCTTAATAAATAATTATATGTAGATTTTATTTCGCAGCAAGAAATTATGTTACTTTTAATTTTACTTTTATGGAATTGTATTTTAATGTAATGATGAATCTTTAAAGATTTTTGTATGAATAAAATGTTTTGTACAGTATGTCTATTTTTTTTTCCTGTGCTCGCAATTCAAGTACATAATGGCTTTTAGGATTATCAGCAGAGTTTGTCTGGTTTGTAGCTTTATTCATAATAATCTATTAAAATACAGTACACTTAAATTAACACGTTGATTGCGGCGCTTATATTACCTTTGCGGGAGGCATACTAAACTGGAGGGCATTTGTGCCGACAATTCACTGAAATATCTGTGTATCGTCTACGAATGCACAGACGTGATATCCGCCTTTAGTCTTGTAGCAATGACATAAACACAGGAATTTTGTTCGCCCGTAATCCATACGGATTTGTACGAACGTACAACGTACACGTTGCGCCACGCAATACATAAAACTATTGTACCCCGCAGGGGAAGTGTTAATAATATTTTATGCGCGTTCATATGGTCTTACATCGCATTGAATAAGTAGTGACTTTATTTATGTAACAAAGAGGAATTTTGTTATTATTAGTTTTGTCATATTGCGAAAAGGAATTTTGATAGTATCTATTAGCTTTAGAAATAAATACACAAACTATTTTAGTTTATTTATTTTTTCTATAAAATACACATACAATTTGTAAATAAACCATTCAATATTCAAATATCTAATTATAGATTTAGGTTCTAACATAGATCATTCATGTTCACACTATTAGGTAGGTACTTGAGAGTTTCAATGTTACAGTACACACCGCAATGTGATTAGACATTAATGCATAGTTATATTTAAAGATTGTAACCACACATTAAAGATATTTAATCATTTTAAAATAGTATCTACCGTAACTAAGCTGTTTTAATTGTATGGGCGAATGCAGATCTTGAGAAATATTTTAGATTGACGTATAATGATGCATTTATTATAAATTATTGATTATTAAGGGGCGTGCTCACAGAACACAGATCTAACGCGACTGTACTTTATCAATAGTTGTTAGTTGATGTACAGATAGTTGCTCTTGAGCCACGATATCGACGTTATTGAAATAATTTAATACACTAGGGTTATAGAACTGATACTATTGACTTCGATCGCGTTAAAATATTGTTACTAGCGGCAGTATCAGTTCTCAAAAGTATCGATGCTATTGCTCGTCTTCAAGAGTATTGTTTCAGTTCGATCGAAACTTTAATACAATATCGATTATAATACCAGTAGGTAACCATATCGAATATCTGACTAGTTTTGAAGATGCATTGGTAACTTATAGACAGCCAATCGATAGTAAGGGAACACTATATTATGGTACTTGTCATTTGGGAAAAACAAACTTGATTTTGTACGCAAAGCTCTTAGCAGAGGCTACAACTGCAGTATAACAAGTGCATCAATAAACGTCTGTTCTACCATATCGTTGCCCGTTGTCATACAAAACTTAGCCGAATAAATTTCAAGAAAGTTAATGACGAGTGACTGATATGTTATTCATCTCTAGCACGAAGTGTTGAGGCTGGATGACAATTGCATGCAGGGACAAAACAGCGACTACGCTATACTAACATCAAGTACCTTCTGTATTTTATACTAGTACATGGACCTTATAGTAAAGTCGATAGATTTATATAAACTAGTAGGCCTATTATAAAGTTGGTTAAATAATGCCATGTAAAATAATTATTTTCACATCGGAATTTAAAATGTTGAAAGTATGAAATGATTTAAATACGTCAGTAGTAATTAGTAATGTAGTAGGTACATATTGAAATTTTATGATTAGTACGTTTACAGACATAACTGAATTGGTAATATCTCGAAATACATTAATATATTATCTTTCTCGAACACCATTTCATCCTAATTATACGTAGATATTCATATTTTCTCATCACAAGTTTATCTCTATTTCTGTTTCTAGTCATATACCTATAGAAGTCAGTGACTATGTGCTACAAATAAATAATTTTAGACCACGTAAACTATTCACTGGATAGTGTAAATGGTACTTTTAAAACATTGTACTTCGACAATTGTACCGTACATAACCCCTGAAAATAATAGGTATATGAAACATTATCGTTCTCCCTAATAATATATAATATTCGTAGACAATATTTACTTATGAAACTTAAAAAAAAATATATTTTGCTTTGCTGAATGATTTCCCGCTCACGTTTTCAAAATACCTTGTTAATAACTTTATTAATCAATAGCATTTGGCACTAATGAAAAATTTACAAATTATTTCGTCTTTATAACTTAAGTATCAGGTAATAATTGATACTTTCCTCTTTATTTGCGAGCAAATATTATGTTTATCGTAATTATTATTAGTCACGACACGACAAAAGCTGACAATTAATCGAGTTTATGCTTTAAAAATGACACTTCCTGTTCATAAGACATTTAATTAATTATTTTTTTACTATGCTAACTAAATTTCAATAAATATGAAATAATATAGGATTTCTACATGGGAGTTCATGTGGGAAGCGAAAGATCCTTTTTTTTTTGGAAGTTGATGTTTACTCTGCATGGGATAGGAAAGGAAGACACATAAATCACTTAAATATTTAAGCTCGACGAATGATCTTTCAAATATAATTCTTACTTAAAAAAATGCACGCATTAAAATGTAAACAGTAGGTATAAACACAGGCAACCTACAAATATTCAACCGGCAGATACATAACATCAAAACTTAGTTTTTATTTTACATTGCATTGGATTTATTATAAATTACATTCATAAATATCAGTAAGTTTTAAATCTGCAAGTTGGCATTACTACTTTCATTTATATTACGATAATATATAAACATTTTAAGTCATCTAGTTATTTGGTTCCATTTAACATTCACTATGAAAATATACATTTAAGTCTATAATTACCACTTATTTACAATTAAAATATTTACAATTTTGATATTTTTTAGAAAATATTTTTTGTTTATTTAAATTTAACCACACCAAACAATGAAGATTTAAAAAGTGAGATAATGTCCGTAAAAGTAGGTGAGTAGTTTTTAGAATAACTCAATGCTTATAATAGGCATTGTAGTCCCCCGGAGCGCAAGGGGCCATTATATCAAGATGTCGCTCAAAATAACGATTTCATTTCGTGTCATCTAGTATTTATGAATATTATGAATATAGTATAGGATACAGAATAAGGTACATTATAGGATATTGTATCTATCAGACATATTGTCTTGTAGATGGTCATTATTCATCTAGCTTATAATTTGTTTATATTAAGAAAGTTACGGTTCTCTACTAATATTTTCAGCTTTTAGGAATATTCCAAGGTAACACAATGAAAATTGATCTTGGTCACATCTTAAATACAATGAAAAAGTTATGTCAATTATAATTCAGATATAACCTTTATTTTTTATAGTTTCAAATATGTTGGGTATCTATTTTTTATTGTCTCCGAAGTTTAACGATGTTATTTATAATAAATTTTAGATATACTGGCAGTGTCCTTTTACGTTTATTTTATAATAGAAAACAATATCATTTATTAAGAATCATATTTATGATTATTGGGATGCCAATAAGTTCTTAGGCCTTTTAAACCAGAGGATTAACATTTTTATTGCAATGCAATACCTATTTCCCGTCATAATTTCATTAGATATATATTCATATAAAATAAATTGCTAAAGATAAATTGAATATAGCTAAAATCTCTTAAGTGAAAATATTTAACGAATTAAAATAATAATAAGCATACTTAATTGATGGTGCAAAATAACATTTGGAGCAATTTGTTTTATTTCGCAGATGTTGATAAATTAACGTTGTTCAGTGTAGATATTTTCTTAAATATGCACCTAAAAGGTTATTTATTAAGTTTAATGAATAATTAACTCTATTTTTTTCTATTAAAAATGGCCGGAACAATTTAATAAAACTGAAGATAACAATTAGGAAATATGAATACAACTGAACTTGCGATGCAAAGTATGTGTAGTTACAAAACTAGTAGACAGTGATTAAGGAAAATTATTGGTACAAATATTATGTACCTATGTACACAATATAGATTAGCAGACACATAAAACTGCAAGTTAAGTTGTACATGCCGTTGATATGGGTACTGGTTTAGAACCATTGGCATAAAAATAAGTAATATTTGTCACAGATGTTATGACATTCGTTTAGTTATTTAATGATCTTTGACAAAATTACATAGTTAAATATTATTGTTTTGATTTTTATATTTCATTATTATTATCAATTAACAGGACATGCTACCATACCATATGCGAGTTAGGAAAAAGTTAAGAGTTAGGTTCTTTCCATAAAACTATTTTTATATTTACTAAGATAGAAATAGTAGATAAAATGTTGCACAGGATTTTTTTGGTAATTTTATGATGTTATTTTACATAGGTAAATATGTTTTCACGTGAAATAATGGTGTCTGTTAACTGCAATATATTTAATTTAATGCTGTGAGATAGCAGTAATTAACCATTTATATTTAAGATGAAAACACAACATCTGAATAGACTTATAAGTGAAAATCTCAAATAGAGAAATGTTATTAGTTACCTATGTACTTATTATCAAATATTTCGTGCATATTTTGTCGAAGAGATTTAAGGACACATTCATAATGGAGAAATTTAAAAAATGCCAACTTAACACAGGTATCTATAGAAAGTGTACATTAACTATTTACTTAGGTATTATTGGACACACATCTACATACAACGCTTTACTAATTCTGAACAATTTTAAAGAGACTGTCTGTAATTTTTGTTAGGTCCTGATAACAGTTAAATGGTATTTAGATACGCGGTATCGTGGTGTCACAGAGCGCGGCGTCGAGCTGCGCGCGCGCCTCCCGCGGGGCGTCAGAAGTTGCTGTCGAACACTCCCATTGAGCGCGAGATGTCTTCGTCACGCAGGCAGCAGTCGAGGAACTCGTCCAGGGTCAACACTCCGTCACGATTCAAATCCATTTTCTACAATATATATATATATCGTTTGCGACTAAGTTACTTTGAAATCTTGCTATTGTATATATGGTTAATATAAAAATGCTACTGATTCTTATACGACATAAAATAATTAAATAGTAAACTTTTACTGAATACTTCCATACGAAATACATTGTTTCTGAAATTCATTCATTTAAATAAGTCTGCGATTTGTAAGTTTTTTTTACGAATTTTTATATCTAATTAGTAAGGAATTACGCGGTAGTATTTATATATTAAAAAAACCTCTATGTTCCATATACAAATATATTTGTTCTATATGAATACTTTTTACATAAAGTAGGATCTATTTAGCGCATCACTTCATTCTGGTTTCAATGCAGTGGCACCTACCGATGTATACGGGGCCCCTCTAGTCAATCTGAATTGCAATTCGTGATCAAATTCAATGCTTATATTCCAGATAGATTATGTACGTAGGAAGCAGACTGACAGATTGATGTATCGTATCTATGCTAAATGTATTCCTTTCAGTGAATTTAAATGAGTACCTACAACTCCAGCTTGCGTTGATATAATATTTTTGTCAGCAGGGACGAAGCTAACAGGATAAACCATAATTATGTACATTGACGTGACGGTTTTAAAAGCATGTACTGAAGAAATCAAGACGATTTTGTAAGGTGGTAATTTTGCATTTGTGATCGCAATAAGAGACAATTTGATAGTCGATCCAGATATAATGTACACAGGCTTAACACAAGAAGGGGATCCAATCTTGTTATTCTATTTTAGTTGATGAGTGGTGGCAAGGATCCCTCAACTGGTATTATCACTTATTGAGTGGATTACTTAAACAAGACATCCTACAGAGTTCAAATCTAAGTAGAGAACGCCATTTATTTATTTTCTTCTTACGTCCAAAGTTAAAGTCATGGCTAAAATATCACGCCACATTTTCAACATCTTTTTAATCAGCATCGCATTAGCATATTATAATAAAATATAAAATGCCTATTCGGGTCATATTAAATTGGAAGAAATATTCGGGAGCATCATGAATATTTCGTTTTGCAAATGGTGTTATGCTCAGTACAAAAAAAATGTCTTCATATAAATATACTTACCTACTCGCGTTTACTAGTTAGATACGTGGTCTGGGTAAACCTACTTCTGCTTATTTATGAATACTTACTTGGAATAACCTCTCCACCTTCTCCCGAACGGCTTCATCATCTATCATAGGCTCTACAATCTTGCCCATGAGATCGTAAATAGCAGTCACGATCTCCGTCATTTCGTCTTTGGTTATGTATCCATCACCATTTATATCGTACAATGAGAATGTCCAACGTAACTTCTCTTCTAGAGTTCCTCTTGATAGTATTGATAAGCCAGTGACAAATTCCTGTAATTATGATAGTATAAGTAGATAAATTTTTAGTCATATAAACTAAAATTATAAAGGCGTTGACAGCTTCGGAAGTTTTCATTGAGAATTTTTACAGTCTGTTTTAAGGTATACCATGCCATAAGGCTTCAAATACAATATCATTATCCTCGCCCAGGATGGATTAGAGTTTTTGCATTCATAACTTTTGTCTGATGAAAGTCAGTCTCTAAAAGAAACCGTCATTACAATGGGAATCCAGTACCCAGTAGGTAATATTTTTCTTGCTTGTTTGGAGTCACTTCACTTACCTCAAAACTTAACAGTCCACTTCTGTCTTGGTCCAAAGTGTTGAAAACATAATGTGCGTATTGGGCCGTGTTTGCTGGAAATAATAAAATATTGCCTATATAAAAGTATCGACAAGATTCGCGTTGTAATTTAAACAAAGTAATTTAATGGGTTTTGGTATTTTATATAAGTAGGCTCTTGTAACTTAGTACCTGTCGTATTTGGCCATATTCATAATATGGAACTATTGTGTATATATTATAGTAGCTGATTTTATATTATCATTTCTAACCTATAATAGCATAAACCAGCGAAGGAACTTAGCCTTCTTAGGTGTCCGTCACATTCTTACTTATTAAATACAATACAAATTTATGATTTACTAATAACGTAGTTTATAAATCCAATGAGTTTTTTACTTTTCACTTAGTATAATGGGAAAGCCAAAAATATCCAGCCATAACGTTTATTTTGTTTTTGAGCAGCATGGTTGATTGCAAGAAGTATGTTATTCTTAAATCGTTATCCCAGTAGAACATTCGTGGTTTTTACTGATGTGACTCATCAAGTACATTAACCCTTACATTTATTGTTTTATACATAACCAATAGAAAGAGGCCTATGTAAATTTATTTTGGATATATCTCTTACAAATTTTTAAATATATTGTCGGTTTGACATTTTATATTTCTGAAAATAAATGAAAGCATAGTTGCTCATAATTATAAAAGTTCGATGATATTCACTGAAAAACAAAACTAAAATTGAGCTTTAAATATAATAAGAGCAATATGATTACTTTCTATATACTTTATTACGCAAAATACGGTTTAGTACATACACATTTCATATATTTATTACCAAAATATCTTATTTTAATTGTGGTCTTTTTTTAGAATGGTAAATGACCATTTAACGACTATTTGTAATTAAATAAAACACAAAATGACATTACATTAACTTTATTTCAAGTAGGTACGTAGTGGTTTAGATCGACACTTGGAATAGAAAAGACATTACGTCCAATAAATTACAGTTACCACATAGAAAAACCTGGAAAAAATGCTTAGTGCTTCAGCATTTAAAATACTGGCTGATTCTATAAACATGTCAACTAAAATTTATCACAATGGAATAATTGTTGAAGATATTTAGAACATTTGGTTTTCTTCAAATTTCCACCTCAAATACTTAATTTCTAGACAATCAATATTTCTATAGGTCAGACATTTCATTAGAGATATTGTTTATCAAGAAATCTCACAATCTTTCCATACAGATACAAATGATGTTATTAAAATTAACTTAATGTTAAGGTTTGAGATGGGTCTAATCTGGGCATGAAACTTGAACTTTGAATTTAAATGGTAATGACAAGTTTACACAAATACACTTATGGCCAAATTATGTAAGTGCATTGAGGACTTTATGCCGGGTGGGTTGGTTTGTGCGTAGGAACATGACTGACAAACCAATTCCCAAAATTAGAATGCGGCCTGATTTTTCAGACAGAACAAAATGACAAGTATTAGTGAAAGATTCAAGTTTCATGCCAAGATCTAGACTATGGTGATCTCCTTCTGACAATGGACAGTTCCTTAAGATATCAATTACACTAGAAGCGCTCCCCCGGTCTGCTGCTGGTACACCTCTATTGTGTCTCCCTCTTCCATCTCTAGTGACGTTGGTGTGTCATTTTCATTGATTGGTTGCCCATCAAATCTGAACCGTACTACTTGCATTGATAGACCCTGAAACAAGAAATATGAACTTCGTAAAAACATTTTGTTATATATTAAAACCTACACTTCTGATTAAAAATGTCAAACCTTGAAAATAAATCGTAATTCAACACATTTTTATGTAACTTATTTTTTTGTACTCATACAACTTTCAAAAAATTTTGCAAACGGCTATCAATTTGTTTAAATATAGAATATTATATTTTTAACATTTTTTTGAAGGAGATTGAATTGATTAATAATACCTTGAAGCAGATGTAATTAATTATGATTACATTTACTCAGTGAAATGACTCACTAACAGAAAATATAACTAAATAATACCTATTCTTATAACATTGTACATAATTGCAAGAAGTAGGTGTAATTAGTTTTATACTAATTATGAAGTTTTTATTTACTTATATGCAAGGGGTAATTTGAAAAATTCTATAATTTAAAAAAAGAAGATTGTAAACAAATATCTTTGCAGCATCAATGTATGTATTTTTCAGTATCAACCTGCCAATGAAATCTACTATTAGACTAATGAAACAATTACAACTACATTTTTGATATATAAGTAATATTTTGTTGAGAAAAAATACAGAGTACAATAAAAATAGCACAAGAGATTATTAAATGTGTAACATTTTATTTGTGTGTGTAATTTATACTACTGGTATATATATATGTATATTTTTTTGACGTGGCTAAAAATGATATTGTTTTATTCTATTTTATGATGTAAGTCATATCCTCAAAAGTATATCCTTTCAAATTAATACTGTTTGGGCATTTTTTTTTAGTGACAAGCATTGCAAAGAATTTTAAAGGTGGTAGAGCCGTTAGAGGTCATCCGTAGCAGCACCACCGCCAACCTCGTAAAGTAACAGCTGTAAAGCGTCATGTTTCTCATGTATTGTGTTTCGGTTGGGGAGGTGTGGTTGCTGGATACACATTATTGGAGGTGACCATCTTAGTCCTCAAGA
>DWON01010689.1:0-10625 GCA_018251015.1 Phocides pigmalion okeechobee
CGAACGTAGATGCGTTGTTACTCCTGAGGACTAAGATGGTCGCCTCGCTTCAAAGTGTAGCCGGCAACCGCACCTCTCCAACCAAAACATGAGTAATGCTTTACGGCGGATTATGCATTGCTATTTGATATTGCTTTACTTACTCTTAATATAAACAAAATTTGGTAGTGTATCATAATTATAATTTTATTAATAGCAGTAATATCGCAGCAATAAATATGGTCACAGTCACATAACCTACTAACGTGTATTGGAATCTGTAGGCGAGTGTATGTAATGGATTTCCATTAAGCGAATTTACGTTCGGGATAATATTGTGAATCCCGTATCGTTGTTCGTAAGTGTGCAATTTGTGTTGGTGGTTCTTTTAAAACGTAAGTAGAGGATAAGATAACAAGTTTATCAATATAGATTAATATGTTGTGTTGTTTGCTACAATAGAAGTGGGACTTTAACCTTTATTGTTCTTGAAGTTTGAATCTTGAAGTCAAAATGAAACCTGTGGTTAAATTTACTCGTTGACAATTTTGAAATTTATGTTACAAATTTGAGATTATTGTCTGTAATTTTTTTAAACGTAATTCAAGACGATTAACAAACTAAGCTTAATTAATTAAGTACCTAAATATAGTAGACTACCAAAATGAATGTAATATCTGACTCATTGATTTACGAAATATGTCTATCATAATTTATAAAATCTTCATTACCATTTGTAATAAAGTCAAATATTAAGTAAAAGTAAGTTGGTTTTGAAATAAAATCGCCATGTTTGTTATCTATGGGTTAATGATAGCGAAAATTACTCGCGTATAAAGAAGTGTTTTCCAAATTTAATTCAGCTGTTTATTGTCAACTATCTTTGTACCTACTTAACCTTTTTGTGGATACGTTTACAAAAATAAAAGCCAAATTATCGTAAATGCATCTACCGAATTTTTAAAGTGTTATGAAAATAATATGTTTCGCTATATAAATGCACATTATTACAATTGTCATAAGCGTCATTTTCAAACGATAGAAAATATTCCGAAGATACTGTTAAAAATAAAATTATTTTATCGCAAGTGTTGAAAAGTTCTGTCTCGGACATTGTAAACATCGTATTGCATATTCAAGTATCAAGTCCTTGTAAAGTCCCCTGTGAATATTGTACCGCTACTAAGATTGTACTTATGAAACAATGTTGCTTTTATTTTATAGCTCAAGTCCTCAAATGCATTTTTAGTATAGCTTGAAGCTACTTCAGTATTTTATACACTAGAAATTTAATGAGCTAGGCGATCTTGTTTAGAAGTACTACTACTGTCTATTTTTATGGGCTAATTAGATTAAAATTCTAACTTATCACACGAAAACGACTGAGTCGGAGGTTTGTTGTGATTAAAGTCAATACGGACCAATGTACGTATTCTGTTACACTTTTACGAACAAATTTTAACGAACATTTACGAATTAAAGTTTGGACGACAATCTATGGCAATATTATAAAATTGAAGAGATTGTTTCTGTAAATGTCTCTATAATACCAGTTGGTTTGGAAGATATATTTTTAAAATCGGTTGACTACTTAGATATACTGAGAAATTTATATTATACCTATTCGGAACCTAAACACATACACTATATTTACCTTTACTTAAACAATAATAAAATCTGGCAAATTAGTAAATATAGTACACGTCGTTCTGTTACACTTGTAACAAAGTTTGGTAGGTACACAATTAATATGTGTCCTAATGTGAAAATTACATAAACGGCGATTTTTCTATTTGCAGAGCGCTTTGATACTTAAAGGAGTAAACAGTTAAAATGCTGTAGAATCTTCATAAAATGTAATTCTATCTTTGACTGTACTGCGTGGGATTGCCGAGGATCGTCGGGCAAATGGGTCTGTTGCGACTTCGCATTACAATTTTATTGCACTTGGCAAATACACAGTTACTTTCAGCTATATGGTACTAAATTTTATGACAATACAGCCTATAAATTATCATTCCACCAACCTTTTGCGCCATACTTCGTCTATTGTATAATAGTATTTTCAGAACATACATAAACATGGCTGTTAACGTGTAAAAGTGTTCCATAAAAAAATGATTTTTACAAAATTAGACAGTAATTGTAATAATTTAGGAAGAAAAACTTCATGTTTATTTAGGACAGCAACGTATAGAACACTATGACATTAAAAACTAAACTATATTAAATTAAAAAAACCAACATTTAAAACATAATTATAATAACAAAAAAAACTTAAAAATAAAATACTGCATCTACATTACCATAAACTTAATTGTAAACTTTTAACAATGTGCCCCACAAGCTCATTCGAATACATATATCTTTGTAAATATGAACATGTAATTTTGTGGTCAATGGGCTGTAAGTAATTATATTTAATATAATGCACCTAACTGATTTATTTTTAAAGAAATATTATTTGATAGAAATTATGATGAAACATAAAGAATGTTAGATAATTTAACAAACTCTATCGTGATGAAGTCCTCTTTTTGTTTTAGTATAGTAATTACCTTGCGTATAAAATATAACCTATTAAAATTTCCACGAGACTCACAACAGCTCTAGCTGGAGATACATGAAGGGAGCTATTACGGATTAGATTAAGGCGGTTTCGAGGGGCGTATTCGAGAAACCTAATACTTGTGTGTAGTGAGCCATAAATCCTTACGGGCTCCATAGTGTGTCGCCACGTAACTCGCTCGTAAAACTTAGCCTCGATAATGCCATAAAGATCTTTATACACCAGCCATCCCTATTCTGCGTACAAGCCGTATTCGAGTCTCATGTGAGACGAAAACGAGCACCAATATTTCTAAATTAAAACTCAAATTTGCTGAATCAAATTATTGTAGACGTAGTGTGAGCTGCTTAATATTATATGGAAGTTAACCTTATATTCTTATGGGGTAAATACTAATGTATTGTATAATTGTGTAATGTAAATACTAATGTATACTAATGTATTTACCCCATAAGATCGATATACTTGCCGCAAATTTGATAATTGTGGTGGCCAACGTAATGCCAAAGTTCTTTTATCAGTCATGACACCCAAGTAGGTTAGTAGGTATGTAAACCTCTGATCGTCAGAATATTTTGAATCTGATTTTAACTTTATTCGACTATATCTTATAATCATATTAGGCTTTCTAGGTGATCGACTGAAAACAAGCTGGATAAATGTAAAATACTCAAATCCCCGTTTTATTTTATCGATCAATTTTAAAGATGACTAGGATAGTAAATTGTTACAGATTTGAAGGCTGTGGAAAGAGACGCACGGTGGTTCAAGTTAATTGTGAGGCATCGATACTATTTCCTATCTCAGAAGTAGAGTTTATTATGTGAGAAGATTAGTAAACAAGCAGGTCACTTGATAAATGGTGGTCGCAGATCAAAATCATCCACATTCAATCTGAAATAGCACTAAAATATTATTGGAGATTGTACGTGGACGCGTTGCTATTCCTGAGGGCTAAAATCGCCTAGCTTCTAAGAGTAGCCGGCATCAAATCTTTTATTATTCGTAAATAAGATTATAGGTATCTTCTTACCATCAGTTTAACTGCATGCTCATTTACTTCTTGTGTGCCGTTTTAAAGGTGGACTTTGCATAAACCACTTAGAAACGTAAATACTTGTGAAGCTTAACTTCAATCATATTGTAATTAATGTCTTCGCCGAGGCCATCGCGTACTATAATAAATAATCAAGATTATAGCAGGTAATTAATATCTTACAAACCACCCAGATATAAAGAACAAATCAGCCAATTACATTTATTTATATACAAACAAACTTTTATAGATAACGTGAGTTATACATTGTTTTGCTGTTAGTTTCAGTTATACACCAAATGTGTCCCGTGGTACCATCTATTTTTTATATATTTTATATCAAATGGAATAAGTAAACATATAGTCCTATACTTAGAACGCAATCAAAAATATTTTTTTATATGGATGAATAAATTAGTACCATTTGGTTGCTATGACGAGTTGGTACGCTAATACTTACTCTGAATATGTTAAGACCATAATTTTGGAAATCGAACCTGAAACATCTACGTATCAGGCCAGTATAGTTTTTGAACTCGCCAAGTTGCCTAACTCTTCCTTGTCGTGTTATACAGGGGCAAAGATTAGCTCGGTTAATGCGACATATTTTAGGATTTAATATTCGTGGCGTCGCTTTATATTTTATTGGACAGATATGATACCTGAAAATGCACAACATGCCCTGAAAGTTATCTACCTACTTGAAGTTAAAAATAATGAAGTAACTTTATTTATTAATTTAGTAAATTACGAACCTAATTGAAACGCACCTAAATAAACACGATAAATTGTCACGCTAGTTAATATTTCATGTATACATTGTATTATCTCATACATTAAATTTAATCTAATATCTTTCCTTTATAGATAACATTAATAAGTTATGGTTAATACTAGATAAAATAGAACATCTGCAAAGTGGAATGTATTAAAACGTTGTTATAAAATATTATTTATCTCAAGAAAAGAAAATTCCTTATAGACTTATAATTTACATTAAACATGTAGTAGACACAATGTTTATTTATTGACTCATTGACCGACGTTATCTGAAACTTGTGACGTTTAATATAAGAGAGAACACACTAGAAATGATTTTTTTTACTCTTTACAACAAATAAAACACCTATATTTTATCGATTGTAAACATTCCTGAAGGTTGATTGAAGATCAACTTTCTATACTTTAACATCATAGGAACTTTAAAATTGGATTTTTTTTGACTTAAATTTGATTTAAATCTCGATTTAAGTGTAACTTCACATGCATGAAAATTCCATCAAAATTTTGGTCTCGTTAGCCAGCTCAGTGAATCGTTAATATATTAAAAATATTCCCAACTTAAAACAAATATGTTACCATTAACTTTCGAACGATTTTACGAAATAATAATTGTGTTTTCCTCTAATCTAGTGCTTAAGTAGGTTACAAGGCAAATAACTAAATGTGTAGCTATGTGTAGGTTATAAGCATTTTGGAGGAAGACAGTCATTTGGCATTGGAGCGCTAGGCACGTGCTGTGTGGGCGCTCGTATTGGGACGAACCCTGATATGGGTCACTGTGTTAACGCATTTATACGACACCAGTAATGGTAACCTTCGATTGATATCATAATATCATGTAAAATAAAACTCATTTCTCATTGTATCTGACAACAGAAAAGAAGGTTAGTCTCAATTTGTCGACTTTTTAAATTTAACGAGGTGTTCAAAGCTTATTCTAAGTAATCCCTACTAATATTATAAATGCAAAAGTGTGTTAGTTTGTATGTTCCGTTTTTACGTCAAAATGGACGAACCGATTTCAACGAATTATAAGTTAAAACATAAATTAAACCTTATAGATGGATATAGGTTACCTTTTATTACGAAAATAAATATCGAAGAGATTGAAATAAGGGATGCAATTTACTACGAGGAATCGTTTTTTTTTATTTAGGGACACAGATATGATTTTTTATGCTTGGTTCTCTGATAGATGAGCAATCTCTAAATGAGCAATATGAAAGGATTTTTGGAAATTGCACCACTAACTAAACTAATATTCGCTGGCAAGACCGCGGCAAAAGATAGTCATATTTTAAAAGTTACATATTACTGTACAGTTTGTGGCGAGCACATAAGTTTATAACTTGTGGACAACGCCGAAGTTTGGTGCTAGTGGAGAATAAACAGTCAAATGACATTAGGACGTCAGGCACGTTCGGGTGTCAGCACCCAGATTGGGACGAAACACGATATGGGTGACTGTATTAATGTGAACTCGAGATATTTAGTTACTAAAAGCGGCTAGTATAAATACTTTGGATAGATATTACAATATGGTTTTACGCCCACGATATCAGTCCGTCCAGGCTTCTAATACAACGATGACAATAGATACAAAGATGTTTTTTTACACATTGTGTGTGGAATCTTCAAAGTGGGGGTTTGACTCACACTTAACCGATTACTTAAGATGTAGTTAGTAGTAATAATAATATAATATTGTTATGGTCTGCTTATTCTGGGAAGCATGAATATCCGTCATGAATGTATAAAATAGAATATAGTAGACGTCATGGTATTTAAAGGTAGCTCCATAATTAAAAGGTTCTTTCCAGTTAAAGCCATTTGCATGACACTAAGCCGATGTGTGGTGTTTTAAGGTAATAAAAATCAGAATGAAGAGCAACTAAATGTTAGTGGTCACCGAAATACTCCACATTATTATTTTAACCATTAAAGAAGATAAAAACCGGTTTAGATGTAGAACCACAATAACGCATTAAGTTGACTGCTAAGCATGCGTTTAACCCGATTTCTATGGCGTCTCGGAAGTCTGGGAAATATAGGTCAAATTGCTTTGCAACATCTCAATACCTATGTTGAAACGGGCGTTAGGCGAGGGGTAAACATTGCAAGTAAAATAATCATAAATCAAGCGTTTATAGCAATATTTACTTTACCTAAATACGAAAATATCGCGCGACAGAACGAATTTTTATCAACGGAATCGCTGCGTTTTTTCGAATGACATTTGCTTATTTGCAAGCGGATATTATTTTCCGAACGAACAGTGGGTTATAGCTTCATAATATTTTTATAGTTTCATTACATCGAATTCAGTACTTCCATTTTGCAAATATTTCTTATATTCAGGAAGTTTCAAATGTTATGTTAAATGGTTATTGCAATTGCAACCACAATCATAACAGGAAGTTACTTAAGAATAAATACCTACAGACCTGAGGATACAATTTAATTGTCATAATACGTAGGGCAAAATTTCATGCTCCTGAAATAGGTTTTATTTAGGCATCTCGATTCAAATGATACATTAGAGTTATAAATAGCTGAAAAAAATTGTTAATATGTTCAACTGTCTTAAAAAAATCCATGTTTATCTTCTATCCATACTGTCTTATGCGGTATAAGTATATACGGCTATAGTCCACCATGGTGTTATAAACTCTTTGTAAACTTCATACAAATTTGAAGACTTTTTCTTTAGCGTTAAAGCAAATGATAATTTCTTATAAGTTATACTCAAAAATCAGTGATTAGAATCTTGGATCTCGCACTTGCAAGACCGGATCCTTATTACTAAGTATTCACCGATTTTATTGTCTTCTTACACCTGGTGAATTACATGTGTGGTTAGTCAATTCGTTCTCGTAAAAAGGCACGGGCCGAGATGCTTTTATGCGACTGACTTTGCTTGTTTTGTTGTGAACAAGTTTATGTTTTGGAGATAAGGGACGGTCCAACCGGTTTACGCCCACGAGATTTCATTTCGGTCAAAGATGTGATATTTTGCGAAAGTTTGCATTTTGTACTTACTTTTCTTTTATTTCTTTAAAATAATAGGATATTAGAAGAAAATTATTAACCTAATTTCATGGACCGTCTTTAGGAATGGGTTTGCTTATGAAAAGTTCAACAACGATTTGAAACGACTTTTTATATGAGTTTCATTAAACGTATCATCACGCGGAATTAGTCGTAGATTGTATGCTTGTTTCCTAATTCAATTTCATAAAATACATAAGCCATATTGCATGCTCAGACGTATAGGATATTATCTTATACGTCTTAGTCTATCCTTATCCCTAACTTAATCCTATCTAGTTAGTTGATAGGTATTGGGTTACCATAATCTTTAAACAAGAATATAGTAGTACAAAAGCTACTGACACAGAACAGAAGTAATTGTGGGGGCGCAATCATGTAACAAAGATGTCTGTCATTTTTCAAAGTATATATTGTATATATGTTACTACGAGTATATTTGTCTGACAATCCGTTATAAACATTGTTGCTATTTTCGTACCATGACCTCAGAATTTTTATTATTCGCTACGATGGTGTCTGTATTCATAAAACTAGTTTTGTGGTTGGATTTCTATTGTATGAATCGATATTAGTACTTATCCGTTGTTTACTTTTCTTTGAAATTGTACTTCTTGTTAACCACTTCGAACTAGTTGGTCACGTAGACACTTATTTAACTTAACAAAGGATTAATATGAGGATATAATACTGTAATACAATCTTAAAAACGACCGGAGTAGGTAGTTGTTAAGACTAATGATACGTGTTCACTGACCAAATTTTATGGATGTATACTTAATAAAACCACATTATTGTTTTCATAATTCGTCTTGAGATTTTGGTTAAAATCACTCTACATTCTATCTACTCATTTGTCGCCGAATACGGCTAAACCCATATCTAGTGTAACTGTTCTGAGAAGTTTTTTATTCAGCAGATTGTCGTGGCTGCAGCATCAACATATTTTTCCATATTATTGACCCGTGTTAGAGGTGCTTAGTGTGTTTAATTTCGATCAGTCCAGTGGAGGCAAAGCAAAACAAATTCTTATGTGTCTTGAAAAACATAATAATTTACAAATTGTAAATCAGATTGTCATTAAACATAGCTAAGAATTCTAATTTTTGTCATCAATTTCGTACGCGGCAGTGGTCATTTAACATCAGATGGGCCATTTGCTCGTTACTTACTAGTTTTATAAAAAGTGGCAATTGCATTGTATCAGAATGCAAATGGGACAACATGCTTCTACGAAGTTAACGACAAATTTGATATTCTGTATGTACACGTGTTACCATATAATTTGAATCAGAACTTAGCAACATCACTATGTTATCATGAGACATGTTATATATATGGCAAACATTTGAAGTAGTGTTGAAATTACATAAAGATTAATTTATTTAAAAGGGCCGAATAGCAGACCATTGGCAATAAATCTAAAATCTAAATGTGACACAGACGAGTGGTAATAAACAGCTTTTTGATGAGCGTGGGCAACTCGTCCTGATATTGGCTTTCTATTAGCTCTGATTGAGGTCAAACGATTCTCAAATACTGCAACAAGTAACCGTTGCAACATATTTACTTCTAGAATATTGTTTTTGTAAATACATTTTCGGCGGTACTCGTTGTTCGTGATATTAATAAAATATTACTTATGACGACCGAATGGTTTCTAATAGAAGTTATTGTGACATTAATAGTAATAGGTCGATCAATTGCGGCGGTGCGCTACTGGGTACTTGTTCTCTCAGAATCAGAAGGTTTATTTGATAATGGTGGTATTTGAACGGTCATATTTCATCATGATGGCCAATTTTCGGATAATATACCATTCAAGAACATTTATTTTTAAAGTATTCTACAAAAAGGTTCTCTCTCTACTATAGTCTACATTGAGGAAGGTTTCTTCGTAAAGTTTATCTACTAAGCGCATATCGTGAAAAATATGTATGTGTCTAGAAATAAAACCCAAGTTGCCTGGTAGAAAGGTTGAGTTTTGTAACGTTAGGGATTATCAGATTATCACAATGTAAAGTACTAAATACTATTTAAATTAAGTAATATTAATTTTCGTATGCTTTTATATAGTATAGTACATATATTCGTACTGTTAACAAAGCCTAACACTTTTTCCTGCCCTGCCCACTATATTAATTTGCATTACGGCCCACACCTTTGATATCTGACAATAATACCATTTTAAATTGTCATTCCTTACATGGGGATTGATACCGTTATAAATCTGTATTAGCACCATATTAACAGTAGATTTTAGTGCATATGCATGTTAATATATGAAATGTTTTGCAAACTTTATGTTATTTTTCATATATTATCGTATATACAATGATGAAAATCTTAAAACTAATTAAAATAAAAACCTAACCTTTGAAAATATTTTGTCTGAAATCCTGATAAATATGATTTGACTCACGTTTTACAGCTTTCTTGATGTTTGGTTAAATATTAGGTCCGTATAAATACCTTTTTTACAGGTGACGTGACTTTTTGTGCACGTGACTTTCTTAGCCTTTATAAGGTTTAAGTAGAAAATAACTTGGACATTTTGTAATATTTTACTGTGTATGTGAGTTTACTAAAACATGAGTAACGATCATCAACCTATAACTAGGCACAAACTTATTGTCAAAATTGGAAAGTCTAAATCCAAATGCCATTACGAAATTTCAGAGACTGAATAAGATTAAGAATTTCATGGAGAAATATCAGGATTCGTCCTGTTGTTTTCCGAAATTGTTAAATTAATTTCTAAACGTTTTTTGGAAAAATTAGAACTGCTTGGCAGAAATTAGATACACTGGCTAGTGTGTAAACACTACTGTGAGAAGCCGGAAACAGGAATAACACTAAATCTAAATTAAATTTATGTTTTTGTCCATTACGGGTAAGAAATTGTACCTCTATTTGCATACGCGTCTACTGATTGACAACGTTAACCACATCATTAGATCGCTGATGAAGTGTAGAGCGTTATACAAAAAGCGTAGCTATCGTAATTATGCGGAAAATTGACTACGGATTGTACTCAGATACAGGCAACTGTTTTTTATTATATTATGCTAACTTAAAATATTTATAATAACGTTATGAATACCTGGGTTAGATGCCTGATTTCTTTGGTATGAATTTGTAACTGAATCCAGCTTATGAATTAGACTAAAGATGGGTTGGTGGCCTTGCATCTTAAACCTCGTTTGGATG
>DWON01010690.1:0-10623 GCA_018251015.1 Phocides pigmalion okeechobee
GCCTCCGCCGCCCGCCGTGCCGCTGTTTGCCGGTGCGCCGCCCGCGCAGCCGCCCGCGCCGCCCGACCGCCCGCTCAACGAGGCCGACCACCACACGCGCCTGCTGTACGAGCAGTGGCTACAGCAGTACAACGCGTTCGCCGCCGACCAACTGCGTTACTACGAAGCCGAAGTGCAGAAGCTCCGCAAGATTCGCAAGGTGAGCCCGCTGTAGTGCGCTTTCGTGTTCGTGTGCTTTGTAGTGGCCTCGTAGCCTCCTCCGAGTCCTCGCCCGGTGCGTTTCTCTTTCAGGTTTCTCGACGTACTCGTGATATTCGTGGGGCCTTCGTTCTAACCGAATGTTGTCGTTTACTAACCGGGACTCTAGGGTTACGCCCTATCCTCATCCTTATTGTTTTACACGAACTTTTAAAATTCCAGTCGCTGAATAGTAAACAACGTCAGCTACGAAAATCTGGTAACGAATTGACTCCCAATGACGCCGCGGAGCTTCAGCGAGTCTCTACAGAGCAGCAGGCATTACAAAAACACTTGGAGGCTGCCAGAAAGCAAGCAAGGCAGCATAGTGTGCTCATGCAGGTTTGTACGAGTACATTAATTAATAATCTATGTCAAAACGGTAGCCACAAACTATAGTTAATGCAATATTATTTTTAGGAATATGACACAAAACAACGTCAGCAGAACCCGCAACTAGCTCAACAGACGGTTGTAAATCAGCAGCAGATAACAACAAATCAAACCGTTTTTGCTCAGAATCAAAATATTGGGCAAACCCAACTGCAACAGCAAACCATAAATAGGCCGATGCAAATAGGACTCCAGAGTACTACAATACAACAGTCGCAAACACTGATACGAACTCAACAGACCGTCCTCGGCGGTGACGGTCAGCCGCTCACCCAGCAAAGAATCGGACTGGTGACGTCACCTCTAAACACGCAAGGGCGGACGATCCTGCAAGGGAGCCGCACCCTCGTGATCGAACAGACGGGTGCGCCGCAACCGCAGCTGGTCCGGCAGCTGGCGGGCGTGCAGGAGCGCGCGCAGGCCGTGGGCGGCATGGTGCAGTTCTCGCAGCAGCAGTTGGCGGCGGCGCGCGGCGCACTGCCCACGACGCCGCGCGCGGCCGGCGCCCGCCCCGCCATGTCGCCGCTACACGTGCAGTCGCCGCACGCGCAATCGCCGCTGCACTCGCTGGCGCCGCAGTCGCCGCTGCACCACCTCACTTCGCCGATGCAATCGCCGCTCCACTCGCAGCAGTCGCCTATGCACGTGCAGCAGCAGTCGATGCCGCAGCAGAGCCCGATGCATCCACAGCAGAGTCCGATGCACCCGCAGCAGAGTCCAATGCACCCGCAGCAGTCGCCGATCCACCAGCAGTCGCCGATGCACGCTCAGAACCAGATGTCGACCCAGCACTCGCCGATGCATCCACAACAAAGTCCGATGCATCCACAACAGAGCCCCATGCATCCACAGCAGAGTCCAATGCATCCGCAACAGAGTCCAATGCACCCTCAGCAGAGCCCGTTGCACTCACAGCAATCTCCTATGCATCTGCAGCAGTCGCCAATGCACACGCAGCAGTCGCCGATGCAGTCATCGATGTCGCCTCAGCACTTTTTACAACAATTGCAAGCGCAAAGAACTAGTCCTCAGCTGCCGACTCCTAGCCGTAGTCCACAGGTTGGTTATTATTTTCACTCAATTCTTACAATGAGTTTGCTAATGTTATAGACTAAAGTTACTAATTGTATATTTTCTCTTTTAGATTTACCAGCAATCGCAAATTCAAAGTCCTGTTGCATCACACTCACCACAATTGCAAAGTGTAAGTGTTTATATATTTCATTTAACACATGGTATGTTATGTATTTATTTCATTAGTTTATAAAAAAATAAAACGTTTTTAATGCTAATTGTTTTTACTTGAACTTTGTTTGCAGAATGACTTTAACGTGGGCAGATTTTCTAGACCTGCGCCCGGCTGTTCACCGTTACCAACAAGATTTGCAAGACCCCCACACCATCAACAAGGTATTTTTGTTGTGTTATATTATTAAGAATATTTTATGAAATTCTAACGAACTATTTTTTAAATTCATGTATGAAAATATTTTTTCTGTTATTATTTAGGTATGAGGGTTGGTGTACCTTTTGGAAATCGTCAACAAACTTCACCACTCGGCAGTCCACAACCAATGCCTTCTCCGGGAAATACCGCCAATGAAATGGCAGTAAGTGTGATATTAAAAATGATATTGGTTTGTTTATCTTAGCATAATATTAATAACTTTGTAATTTTATTGCAGCGCCAACAAATGCTCCAACGTCAACAATATAGTCCAATGGGAGGTGCCCCTGCGTCTCCATCCTTATCGAGATCTCCCCACGTAGCGCGCACTCCCACCCCTTCTGCTTCCCCGGCCGCGTCACCAGCACCACATCACGATCATGGCGGTGGAACTCATCACCATCACATGGCGCCTATACCTCCGGGATACAGATACTTTAAGCCTGGTCTGTTTGGTGGAGCCCCCGTTTGGCCCAATAAGGACGATGAACGCCAACGGCCCGTACATATCAATAAAGTGTCTATAATAAAGAGCCGAACTCCGCCCCGACCGAGGTATCCGGGGAAGACCGCCGCACCTACCATGGAAAGCCGCGTTGAAGAGTTAGGAGAGTCTAGTGAAACTAGAAAATACGTTTTATATTCGACGGATACTGTGGACTACGCTTCAGCCTCCGACGATTCTGCTCGGATGAGTTTTGCCAAAGACGACGATGATGATGATATCGATGAATATGTTGATCAACTTGACGATGATGACATAGTGGTGGTGGAACCAGGAGTTGTTATATCGCCTGAAGAGCGTATAGCAACCGAAGAAGATTTTGAGGAGCTCATTGATAGCGGCAAACCTGAAGACGAAGTTGAAGAGGAGGCCCCGCCCGATAAACCCACGAAAAGAACTGAAACTACGACCAAAACCGTTGCTGTTATAAGTTTGGCCACGGCAAAGCAGCCTTCCGCTAATGTACAGCAGTATAAAATAGTAAACTCTTCCCAAAATTCAGCACTCTCGCGACTGCCAGTGCTAAACGCCACCGTCCTGGCTCCTCATGCTAACACCAAGATACTTAACGAAGTTTCTCAGGCTACTGTAGCTTCCGTGTCCATAGCTAATCAGACTATTTCGGTACCTGTGTTAAAGAGCTTGTCTGTCCCAATAGCAAATATGACTGGTCATGCAAGTGGCCTGGGTAAATCACAGATTAAAAAGTTACCTTTAAATATAACTAATTCACCGTTAAGCGTAAATATGTCCACGCAGGCACTTTCAAAACCGATCAGCTCGGTGATAAGTGTCATATCATCTAATGTTCCTAAAGTTGCAAGTCTAAATCCAGTTATCACTCTCGCAACATCAAATGCATCTAATGCGTCTCGAGTACCAATGTCTATATTAAACCAGCATCAAGTTAAACAGAAGATAGTAAAAACAATCGAGAAACCTATGGGGTTAACTCTATCCAACACTAAGCTCTCCAGTTTGTCAGTAACACATGACGCTACATTACCGGCCAAAATTTTCCAAGATGAAGCCGCATCGCCCGATAGTACTGTTACATCGGAAAGCAGTTCTGACATACAAAGTCCAATTTCATCTACGACTCAACATTTGCTATTGATGAGTTCACAAGTACCCCTTCAAAAGGAACAGAAGATGCCACCAATATTAAAGGAGTCTAATAAAGATATAGACATAGAAACTGAAATTAGTCAACAGACTGAGTTACCCCATTCTTTGTGTATAACTGAGAGAACGCCACTGATTTTAGGCAAAGCAGACATTAAGAGCCCTGACCCTATACCTGAAAAAATACCTGATAATATTATGGAAGGTGACGACGAGGACAAACCAGAAGACAACATGCCAAGCAACTTATTACTCTCTTACAATAAGCCAATTCATGACACATCAGTGCAAAACCCGCCGTCTAAGGATAGCAACAATGAGGAAAATGTTGTTAAAACTATAAAAGCGATTGCTAACCAAACCAAAGAAATGGTTATAGATTCAAATATGCAAATAACATCAGACATGGCTCAAGAATCTGTCCAGATATCTATTCCATCACCAACTCCGTCTCAAGAGAGATATCTCAATGATATAACGATGCGAGAGCACTCTGAAGCTGTAGAAGGCAATACCAAACATGTAGAATCATTTGAAGATATGCTTTGTATCCTTGAGGGAATAACAGAGGATGGTAAACCTTACACTATGAAACAACCGCCAAAGCCACCAGCGGCACCAACTACATCCACTTCAAATACAAATATAAACACGCCTTTAAAAACGGAAACTAAGGAAATTCAAGAGCAACCTTCATTTTCAAAACGTGACCCTGACAGATTAGGTTTGCAGTCAGCAACAGTACCACAACTGTCGCCACTGTCCCAACCAGCAGAGCTAACATCCAATATGGCTAATGTATCGCAACAGTTACGAACTATTATGTCTTCATTGAATACGAACACAGCAAAAATTGAAGCTCAAACTATATCTAGAAAGATCAGTGATGCAACTACGCCGACTCAAGTTAACTTTGAAAATTTATTACCGTCGTCTAAAGTGGAAGTAGCGATTTCGAGACCATCACCTATACAAAGGACAGAAAAGCCAATTACATCTTCTCAGTCCATAGATTGCATGCCAATGAGCGCCGCTCAAGTAGTCGGTTCACGCGTTAACACATTGTCTGCAATAGGACAAATAAGAAAATCGCCAACGGTATCTCCAATAAATTCACCTGTGGGACTTCAAAATACTTTAATGAAATCTCCTGCTCAGTCACCCCTAATTACTAATCAGTCTTTTAATCCGAACGAAGATCTAAATGCAACTTCAGTCGCTTCACAAATAATTCAAATGCCGGCGCTCTCAAAAATACATAGTAATCCTTCCACTCCATCATCGATGATGCATTCGAGTAATACTATCACTACGAGTGTAAATTTTCAAAAATCTTCTTCATTGCCAACAAGTATTTTGGGGCACACATTACTTCAGCCTACAAGACAAACGAATCTACCATTTAATCCACAAAATATTAGCTCTAGTCAACCGCCTGCTTTAGTTATGACATCGCGACCAATTATGGGTAATAAAGAACCAGCTCCAAATGTTACAGTTCGTACGCACAATATAGTTACATCAGCCATGAGCCAAATGCAAACTAAACCTGCTCCTGGTGCAATTAACTTCATAACTACTTCAAAACTTTTGCACACACAATTAACTTCGCCACTAAAAAGATCGAAGTCGACGGATGAACCAAAAAGTGAAGTTATCGTTGGTCACATCCAACCAACGAAACGGCACAGTGTAGAATCAGTCATAGTTAAATCTGAACCTATGGAAACAGATGAACCCAATACAGCCACAGCGACGACTGATAGTACAGGAAATAAAAATTTGCCGCAAGGTAACAATGCAAATCAACGAAATGACGAATCTCAAAATGTTTTATTAAAACAACTACTGCAGACGACGACAACGTCAGCAAATGTAGTACCTCAACGCACCATGACTATACAAAGAACTGCTCCTGCACTTGGTGCTATACCATCCTTGGAGGCACAGCTAGCGAGACCGTCGATACCACCGCCAACGTTGGGTTTGACACAAGAAGTAGAAATACCTAAGAATTCTCCACGACACATTACACATACTACTGTTAATTCACCATTTACTAGTCGTCCTATACAAACAACGATACCGGCATCGTCTATTTCTTCGCCAATGATACAAACATCAACTCAATCTCTCATGGATGTGCGCAAACCCCCATTAAAAATATTGAACAAAGAGGAGACAACACCTGTGCCTGAATGTTCGCCTACAGTAAAGACAATACCAATGTATCCGATGAACATAGTAGATAATCAGCAGATACAGCAAGCTATTAAGAAAGAAGTCGCTCCTCCCCAACAGAGCCCTGTGCATCGGCCATTTACACCGATGGATGTGAAAAAAGAATTACTCGATGAAAGTTCACAACAATCGGCAACCTCAGGGGTTTCAACCGCTTCCGATCAAGGCAAACTAGATCATCCTATGAAGGAAGAATTTCCGGAAAGCGTAAATATGGACCACACATCAGAAACAAATGCACCTGAGACACCATCTGAAGCCAAAAAGCGAAAACGACGGGAATATCAACAGAAGAAACGTAAACAGATGCAGATGAATATGAAAGCTGCCGCTGAAAATAACATAAACGCGGCGAACGCCAAAAAGCGACCTCGTAAAGGATCTAGATACGAAGAAGATTATGATACATTTATTGACAACTTAATGGCTCAATTAAGATTACTTCCTCCAATGCAAATACAAGAACCTGCTTTGACTACGAATTTTGCTGTTTGTCCTCTTTTTGGTTCCGGTGACTTAACAAAGTTAAAAAATAAAGATTATGACATTTTAAAAGGGGATTTGGTTGGTGAATTTGGTAATGCGAAAATACCTAATGTGGGAGATTATTATAACACAAAACCATTCGGCGATGAAGAGCCGTTGCCCGAAAAACCACCAACATCGACCCAAAGAGGCTTTTACGACCAAGAGTTTCAACCAATCATGTTTGATGAAGATCCAGAAGATAAGAAACTTGATTTCATCTGTAAAGAACGTGACACCGATACGCCGGATACTATTGTCAGTTGTTCGAGTCCAGAAGGTTTTGATTTTGATCCAGCTGATCGGTTCCCCGGTCTTAAGCTTATTGACGACGATGAAGAAGAAGACGATGAGGAATCTTCTTTATCTGGTCGCGTGTCACCGATCATACCTCTTATTGCGCCCATTCCAATTAGAGTGAAGCCACTGTCACTGTATCAGTTGAAGGATGAAGAAGATAATCAGAAGTCATTGAAGTCGATTGAAAGCGATTCTCCTATCAAAACGAAGATGGAGGATTCACCTGGTAGCTCAGAAAGCAACGAGAATGTAACTGTGACATTAACCCTTACTTCAGGTGCAGCAGAAGATATACTGGGTGTATTAAAAGAGCTCGCAGGAATTTTGCATATTCCACCACCAACATCTTATCAAATTATAGAAAGAACAGCTACCCCGCCCTCCCATAAGCTTGGACTGTACAGATCGAAAGGTAAAGATGGGAAAGAAGGCACGCCAATTGACATTCAAAGTATTTTGAACGGTGCAGCAAAATTCTGTCGTCACTGTGACGTAGTAATATTAGATTCAGTTGTAAGGGCCAAAGCATCTGAATTCCCTCTTCTTTCTGCCAACAAAGGAAATGCAGAAGAAATATTGTGTGATAGTGACTCAGAACTATTTTTCTGTAGCACGCAATGTTACGAAAGGTTCGCATGGCGGCCTACAAATATAATACTAGATGGAAAATCAAAGAACAATATTAAAGAAGATACCAAATCCGATATTGAAACGAACATGTCAAAAGATCGTGACGATTTTGATACAGCCTCTACAGAAAGTATGGAAACTGACGATTTAGACATAAAACCGGATATCAAAGATGAAAAAATGGATTTATCATTCATTGATTCTCTAGATAACGATGAGTTGATGAAGGAAGTTGGCGATGATGTTAGTGCTTTAGACGAAGATTTGAAAAGCGTAGAACAAGAAGACAAGAGTAATCAAAGCACTGAGAAAGAGAAATTTAGAGGAATTCGTTATAAGTCATGGTCGCCGGGTTGTATAGGACCGCCGATTAAGTACAAACGTCCCACCGACAGGGAGCTGACGGAACTGGTTTTCAGAACCGGAGTGGCAATCATGCCGGTAACGAATGAGGACAGTCGCAGATGTGAGCTGTGCGGTATACAAGGAGACGGCGTGGCAGATGGCGTGTCAAGATTGCTCAACTGTGACGTCGATCGATGGGTACATCTGAACTGTGCGCTCTGGTCCGAGGGTGTGTATGAGACCGTCAGCGGAGCGCTGATGAATGTAGACACGGCACTAGCGGCTGGTGTGAGCGCGACGTGTGCTGTGTGCAGAAGACTTGGAGCCACCGTGCGCTGCTTCAAGGTACGATGCGGGAGCGTCTACCACCTCGGTTGCGCGGTGAAGGATAACTGCGTGTTTTACAAGAACAAGACTGCTTTCTGCGCATCTCATGCACCAAAGGTGAGTTGTATACTAAAAAGAAAATATATTAAAATTTTAAATCAGATTTCAATAATAACATTTTGCTTTTAATTCATAATAATAAAAACAAAGGAATAAAAGAAAGAGTTGTTTAGTATATGTTTCAGAATTGCTTGCTTTACATTATTTGTGATTATATCTGTTCAAAAATGTATTTTTTGCATATTGACTTTATTAGATATTTATAAAAAATATGTAAATAATGAAATAAATAATATTGTAAACATTTTGTATTATCTTTAATTATTCACGGATTAAATCATTTCCAATTACTATATATATATATTTTAAACAATTAATGATCTTAAAATTTATAACAATATCTTTTCTTAAAATAAAAACAATGTAAAATATCACACAAGAGTTTAGAAAAACGATTAACTTTATTAAAATTGATATTTTTCTATCTATGAAACAATACGCCATACATATCGACAATTATTATACATACTTGAGTAACATAAACATGGCTATAGAATGTATTTTATGTCGTAGAATGAAAAAGACAACGAGCTGACGACACTGAGCGTGCAGCGGCGCGTGTACGTGTCCCGCGACGAGCAGCGCCAGGTGGCCTCCGTGATGCTGCACTCCGACACCAACCACCTCATCCGCGTGGGCGGCCTCATCTTCCTCAGCCCCGGACATCTACTGCCGCACCAGCTAGCCGCCTTCCACACTCCCAATTACATATATCCTATTGGTTACAAAATTGTAAGTGTCTATTATAGTAAAATGGAATTGGAATGGCTCTCGTCAGAAACATACCACCGCCAGAATATGTTTTGACGTGAATCAATTGTTGCATTTCGATGGAATGGTGTGGTCTCAAGCTCGGTGACATATGAGGAGATCATTTTACCTCTCGGAAAGTATAAGAGGTTAACTGTATGCTTCCTTGATATTTCAATCTCATAAAGTAGTCCAATAACACATACATAGTACATCCAAAAGCGTACCGTAAAATTTCCGTGAAATTAACCTTAACCTAACCATTCAGCTAAACAAGTCAATCACTAGTTATTTAATGGTTTATTTTTTATAGTGGATAAAGAAGTTTTTTCAAAAAATAAAGGTACGTTTCTAGAAATGTTCAAGTGAAATGTTGCGTAGAAAACATTCGAAATAAATGGAAATAATGCAAGCATGTGTACAAATATGCATAGTTGTAGAAAAATGAGCGTGTTCGTGCAGGTGCGGTTCTACTGGTCGATGTCGCGCGCGAACAGCCGCTGCCGCTACCTGTGCTGGATCTCGGAGGAGGAGGGCCGGCCGCGCTTCCACGTGCGCGCGCAGGACGAGTCGCGCCAGGAGATGTGCGCGCCCACGCCGCGCGCCGCCTGGGCCGCCGTAACTACCCCTACTTACATACCATCGACATACTTATTGTTTCAACTAGCCACGAGATCCAAAAACAATTGTACCAAAATTCCAGTCTCTCACACGAGGGTTCCAGAATTTAATACGTTATATACCACCAAGTTTAAAATAACACCACCTTTGATTTCCCAAGTTTTCGCTATGGAATATGATTTTGTGTAGTGGAAATTTAAATTTTGGAACATTTATATGTAAAAAATACTTTAATAAGAAACATACTTTTATTATTAGCCTAATAATTATAACGAACTAAAAGAATTTATATTTGCAAAGTCATAAGTGTTTTTTTTTGTAGGGCTAATTTCGAGGTGGAACAACCTTAATTAAATGTTAAATTCTGAAAAATATGTAAATAAACCATTTTTATGTAGGTACTAGACTCTGTGGGAGCACTACGGGAGGGTCGCGGAGAGGACGGAGTGTTGAAGCTGTGGCCGAACTATGTTACTGGAGAGGACTTGTTTGGACTTACGGAACCAGCTGTGGTTAGAGTGCTTGAAAGTTTGCCGGGTATGTGGTAACTATTTACTTTCGTAATAGTTAATAAGATTGAACTGAAGACTTACTGCCTTATTAATGCTGAATATATTATTAGTTTTATACGTGTAATTTAGGAGAAGAATCTTGACTGACAGACGATAGTAACAATAAATAATATTTTGTTTACTGTCTGTACTATTGTCGTCATTCTCGAAGTTGTACAGTGCTGTGGTTTTCTGTGTTTATTTATTTATTTGTATGTTTTTTGTAAAGTAGCTGACAGTAAAGTAATCGGTACAGTCTATGGATATCTATAATCAATCTTACAAGCATCGTTAGCCCTAAGCGTAGCCAACAATCACATCAGTCCGAAGGCGGCGAAGTATAGTTGAATCACCTGTCAGGTTAGCGAGTTCGGTGATGTAAGTGAGCGATGTGTGCGCAGGCATCGAGACGCTGACGGACTACCGGTTCAAGTTCGGGCGCTCGGCGCTGCTGGAGGGCGGGCTGGCCGTGAACCCGTCGGGCTGCGCGCGCTGCGAGGCGCGGT
>DWON01010691.1:0-10623 GCA_018251015.1 Phocides pigmalion okeechobee
ACGTACAACCACAAACACGACCGATCTGAGCTAGAATTTAGTTGCTACTCTTGAGGATTAAGATGGTCTCGCTTCAAAGTATAACCGCATCTCTTCAACCGAAACACAAATAATGCTTTACGGTGGATTATGAGACCTGCGGTGGTTCCTCCCCGGTCGAACTTTAGTTCTCCCACATTTAACATTTTCCCCTAATGTTCATCATTCCATTTACGATCATGTCATGAAGTTTCAGGTAAATTTGAAGCATTCAAAATTATTTCAATAACGCTCATAAAATATTAAAACTGGGAAGGAAATATTCCCGTCAAATAAATATAAGATATACGGACCCCACTTCTGAAAATATACGTTCAATTTACTGGGAAAATTAAGCCATTTTATCATTTTGATGGCGTCGGCTGCACCAAATAGTGGCAATGAGGGATCATCCAAATATGGCTGCTGAGTACTTTCCCGCCAACATGGATAGCAGGCTTGAGAGCTCGTTTGAGGGTTGCCACACCATTAAATCTTTAATCATGGTAAATCTGCCTATAAAGAAAGAAAGTCGATTAGAAAAAAAATACCACTTTAAAATAATATCATCGCGAAATTTATATGTATATAATTCAATTAAATAAAATTGGAGTGTCTGTTTGTAATATTAAAAAACAGCTTTTTACTGATTGTATGTGTATGTGTACACGGTATATACAAAAATAACATTTTTTACTATTTATGTCTGTCTATCTGTCATTTTGTCCCAGCTAATCTCTGGAAGGGCTTTACCGATTTCGACAGGACCTTTATTGGCAGATAGCTGATATAATAGCAGGTACTACTCGGTTTTACTGTATAACGGGTACTCACGATTAACGCTCTAATTGTCGATATTTCGAACCAGCTGCGTGGCTCGTGGTCACGGATAAACCGGTTATTAAAATACCGGAAGAAAAATATAAAAACGTAACAAATATTATATATACAGCTTTTGTTTGAACGACTACATTATGTTTTCTATAATTGCGATCGCTATTCAGCGCGGAAATGCGGCTAGTGTTCTTGGCACCACTCTACATGGACACGGAGTCCCTTTAAATTGCTTAGATTTTTTATTAAAATGTAAATAAGGTTTTAGAATAACTTAACATTTATTTGTCTAAATTAAAATACAAAAATCATTTTATTTCGGATCATATACAGAAGGCGTCAGACGTCAGATGGGGGATATGGATCATTGTACACCTCGAATATTACTTATTATTGAGAGTGAACCGAGTTTAGTTTATTTAAATATAGTTTTGTTTGTTATATTTAATTCAAGGAATGTTGTGTACATACGTTTATTATTTACTACAAAACTCCAATGTCAGAGACCAGTGAAGAGCGATTCGGCCATCTGCCGACATATATAATAATATATATGTAGGCAGATATCAAAATATAAATTTTGATATCCAATTTATAAGTCCCAGCCCTAAATTTATAGCAATGGCCGGTTATTCGGAACGGACAGCCGGGTGATATACTCGTACACCCGGGTAAATGATTTGCTGCCAACACAGCACTCGATTGGCACGTATTATTGTAAAATATTTTACAGACCTGTGCATGCAGATAGGGCTCCATTCTTCTAAAAATAGGAATTTTATTTGAATAAACCAATACTTTTAATGAAGGTTTATAAGAACGTTTTTTGTGAAAATACTTTTATCTTTTGTGAAGCCATTTTTTGTTGAGTTGCAGAAAGTCGCCACATCACCCCGGTCGGTGCAGGGGGTTTCCGCAATTCGACAAGAGATGGCGCCACACGATCCTGAATCACGCTATCGAAATTTTCTAAATATCTTGCATATAAACAAACTCCGAAATGACACTATCGGAGCACGGCCGCTTCGCTCTCCAGGCACGAGAACTCGCCTGCAGGGAGATTTCCCTGTTGCCAAATCCTTAATCATACATTTTTACATGGTAATGATATTTCGCTTGAATTTTTTATTACCGATAAACTCAAGTTTAGTTTTTTTAAGCACGGAGTTTAGCCAAGACCAGCCATGCACTAGTTTAAAATATTGACCGCACGCTAACGCGTTGCTTGGGTCCGCGGGCTGTACCACTCGCCGACGTCGGGCGGAACCAGCTGGCGGATGGCGGACGCAGCGGGAGTTGAGCATTCCGGAGGGATTATCCTGAGCCCCCCACTTAACAGTGGGCGAGGGCTACTAGAGTTAATCCGGGGTGCAACCCCGAGTTGCAAAGCAAAGTTGCGAGTTGCGAGAGCAAAGAGGGTTCACCTCGAGTTTCGTATTCCCCTCCCAAATAAGCTAGGACGTCCCTCGATGACCATTATGATGATGAAATATCAGCAATCTAAAATCGTTAATCGTGAATCCTCAGTACATAGTAAAACATGGTCGAAGACGTCTATAGCGGCAGTGACCAAAAAATATCAGATTGTTTAATGTCTACTGTGAATCAGAATTTCTTGTACATGCCCTAATCTTTAACCCTAGCTTATATTTTAGCCTAGAAGGGGTTTTAGTTTTAATTTGACAAATTTTATCCGGTAAAAACGGCTTACTCGTTGACCAAATAGTAACCAGGTCAGGCTCCTAAGTAATTTTTTATCTAGAACGTAAAAATATGTTTCAAGCTTGTTTGTGAAAACCTGGATTTTAGGATATTATTCCTGTTTATAAAAAATGAAAATCCCAGGGTTTTTAATTTTTACCTGCATCATGTTTTTGGATGTTGGTAGCTTTAGGTCAGCATTTTTTCATTACATAAGAAGTAAAGTTCTACTAGCCATTCTCTCTGTTGTTGTATTTTTCTTTGTTATTTAAGGCTAAAATGTTCACACCACAATCTTGACGCGACGAAGGCTTTTCAGGTAAAACTCTTTTTGTTTCGGCATTGTAGATAGATTTTTGAAGGTGATAGAATTTTGGTTAACCGGGAAAATATCTCCACCGTTGAAATAATCCGCCATAAAGTGAATCCTGTTTCGGTCGGAAAGATGTGGTTAATAGCTGAACTTAAAAGCAACGCATAGGCGTTGCTTTTAAGTTACTACCAAGTTAAGTTATGTTATGTTACTACCAAGTTAAGTTATGTTACTACCAAGGACAAATATAGATTTGTCCTTGGTAGTAACATAGACATCAGATATGTCTTAAATCTCGGTTAAGAATACGTGGATGCATGCACGGCAGCGGCAACGTCAGCAAGTGTCCATGAGTGGCAGCATCTCCTCACCCTCCAGTAGCTGACATATTCATTTGCTACTCTTCAAAAATAAAAACATAATCGACGTATTTGGTCACCCCCGTTTCTAACGTAGAAGGAAAGATGTAGTGTGGTTCATTCATATTTGAACCGACCATCTTAGTCTTCATGAGGAGCAACGCATTTTATGATCGACTTCAAGTGGATCTAGAAGATCCTATACGGAATTGGTACTGATGTGGGGGTAGTGACCACTTAACACTTTGACACCGCAGTCATATACGCAGCTCATATTGCGGGATTGCGAGAGGCGGCACTTAACTGGAGCTCTTTTGTCTGGACTGGAGATATGTCGATAATTAACATAAAAATTGTATTTTTAGCATCAGTATAGCATCACGAATACATAGACGTAATGCCCGCTTTCAGTCTTGTAGCGCCGACACGAACATATACAGGCGAACATAAGTTATATAACTTATGTTCGCCTGTAATTCTTACAGATTTGTACGTACAACACAAGTACAACCCGCAAACGCGATGCGCAATATACAGCAGTGTTGACGGCGCAGGGAAAGTGTTAATTTTAATTTGGCCGCTTGCTCCTTTGCTATTTCAATTTATTAAAAATTTCAATCTATTAATAAGGGTGACGATAAACATTCCAAATTCCTCCTTTCAATGAAGTAAAAAATGAGTTATCAAAATATCATTACATTTATTAATATTCAGACGGTGTTATTAAAATTCCACCATTCGGAATTTTATTACGTGGCATTATAGAATAGATGTCCACCCGGGTAGATGATACCCGGGTGTACGCCCGGGTCAGCGAATATTGGCTGTGACACCGTAAAATACAATGCTTTCAAGCCACAATGCGGAATGTGAAATATTGTTATGGGACTTTGTTGCTCAAAAAGTTAGGTACATTGTAATTACTTTTAATAACACCAAAGTATACAAGACGTGCGTGGGAGTACCTAATTATGTTATCTAATTACGTTCCAGCCTCTCATAAAAGGTCTGAGGTTCCAATTCTTGGCAATAATATCATATTTTACATACTTCTGTGCGTATCAGAAATGAATTAGTGGAGGTGCTATATGAAGAAGGTGCTATGGTCATTTTTCTCTAACGTCCAGATTGTTTTTCTCTCAAAATCCACGTAGGGAAGGAATAAATCCGTAAATCAATTTCAGTTTAAAAGAAATTACACAAACTTGGTCAATATTCTGAGAATTCAACCTGTGGTAGATCTATATGGTATGTGATAGATCATCGACCGGGGAAGTACCTGCGCCGCTCTCATAATCCCCATGAAGCAACTCTTGTGTTTCGGTTGGAGAAGTGCGGTTAACATTTTTATTGCCTAGTGAGCTGACCTTTTAACACTATCCCTGCGGTTACAACACTGCTGTGTAATTCTGGGCGCGACGCTTGCGGCTTCTACACAACTGTGTTGTAGCGAAAAATTTGTGAAGATTACGGGCGGAAAAAATGCTGTTTTTACGTCGGAGCTGCAAGACTGGGGGCGGACATTACGTCTGTGTATTCGTAGATGATACACAGATGCTGCAAAATACAATATTTCAGTAATTTGTCGGCGTATCTTCAGTCTAATCAAATAAGCTCCAGTTTAACCCGCCTCCCGCAATACTGTCCGCATCATATATATCCGCACCACAGGGAAAATGTTAAGTTTAGGACTTAACATTTTTTAACCTAACATTAGGAAGCACCACATCTATGAACGAGCTATAGCAAAACTTCAGTCTTGTTCGAGGTTCGAGGTTTATTCCATGGGACGCAGCAAGTACTTAACATCAAGGAGTATTTTTTATGTGAGAAGAGTAGCAAACGAGCATGCAAACTACCTGATGTTAAGTAGTCGCAGTCCATTAACATCCACCCACAACCACAAACATGACTGAAATCCTATCTGCGTTCGCACGTAGATAGGATTTCAATCATATGTGTTATATGTCAGATGCGTTGCCACTCTTGAGGACTAAGATGGTCGCCTCGCTTCAAAGTGTAGCCGACAACCGCACCTCTTCAAACGCCACACATCTAATACTTTACGGCGGATTATGAGGGCGGCGGTAGTACTTCCCCGGTCGAACTATCTAGCATGCACGCTCTTTGCTACTCTCGCATAAAAAGTAATGTAGTGTTAAATCTAAAATATATTTATAGTCTGAGCACAACGGCCAATAAAAGTTAATACCCGGGTGATATATACCCGGATAAATGATTTGCTGCCAACGCGTAGCCGGGTGGATGAAATATTTGTTTTTTCCAACTTTTATTATTACCAAAGCGCTCATATTTAGCACGATGTAATATATAATACAATAAATATCACACATCTCAACATATATGTATGTATGTATGTTCGTTACAAAGGAACTTATAAGATAACTGATTTGATGATAATTTTAATCTGTTAAAGGTGGAAGAACTGTAGATCGACTGGGGAGGTACCACCGCCGCCCTCATCATCCGCCGTAAAGCATTTCTTGTAATTCGGTTCAAGAGGTGCGGTTGCCGGCTACACTGAAGCGAGACGACGTTCTTCGTTCGAGCTCAGATAGTATTTCTATCTATCAGATAGTAGTCTATGGGCTGCGACTATTTAACATCAGGTGATTCGTATGCTCGGTTGCTACTCTACTCACATAAAAAAACGGATTTAATAATAAAAGAAGTCAGATATGATTTTAATTCAAAATCAGCGCGGAATTTATACATTTTACTGTGTAACGGGTACTCACGATGAATAATTTTTAATTGTCAATATTTCAAATCATTTGTATGGCTTGTGGTCACGGCTAAAGGCGGAGGGAAACTGTTGACAATTTCAATTTAATTGACACCGAAAAACGGTTATATTGCTTAATTTTGTACTTGAGAAGACAGAAACGCGCATAAAATTTTACTACCATTGATCACCCATCCTACTTTCAACCGAATCCGGGCCCGTTAAATTAGCAATATTTATGAATACAAGAAGCGAGTATTCAAATCAGTATTACGTCAACGAAGCCACGAGCACAGGGAATCCAGATCCATGACGAAAGTGAGGAAGATGGTGTGCAAAAAACCATTATGTAATCATGAGAATCATCACCGTTTAGGCTATTCTCACACTGCGCCGCACCACACGATGTTACGTGGGACCGCGTTTTTTATATAGCACGCGCGGTACAACATACTGACAACCTCTCCGCGGGAGTGTAGGGTGTGTGATTATGTCGCGACTCCGTCATCCCGCGTACCGTTATGTGGACCTTAATTTGTACTAGAGCACGCGCGGTACAATACACTGGCAACCCCTTATCGCACGTGAAGTTGGCATGCGCGAGCATGGCACGACTCCATCGTTTCGCGCACAATCGCGTTGACCTCCATTTGTAGAGATATTACACGTGATACAACACACTAAGAACAGCGCTCCGTGCTACGATAATGGCGCTCGTGATTATAGCGATGTTCCATCGCTCCGCGCACCGTCGTGTAAATTAGTTCAATAATTAGATAATACATGCGCTACAACACATTGACAACGTCTCTCAGCGTGAGAGAAACACGCGCAAGACTATGACACGGCTTCGTCATCACGCGTACCATTGCGCGGACCTCATTTTGTATAGATGCACGCGCGACACAACACTAATAAAGCCTCTCCGCACGGGAGAGCGGGGCGCGCAATTATGGCACGACGTTATAGCGTACCGTTGCGTGGACCTTAGTTTGTATATAGAGCACGTGCGGTACAACACGCTGACAACGCCTTCACGTGAGAGAACAACGCGTACAACTATGACGCTCCGCTGTCCCGTGCACCGTCGCGTGCACCTTAGTGTATATAACACGTGCCCTATAACAAACTGACAACCAAACTAAGCATAGGTCGACACTTTAAAAATGGTCATCACTGAACTATAAACATTTAAATTTATACTTATTAAAGGTTTGGTTACTGAAGAAAGCTAATAATTATATATGGAAAACAAAAAAGAATGAATTAACTTATTATAATTATAATTATTTTCATAGAATATAAATTGAAGACAAATTAATAAACAATACAGACCATATATTGGCATAACAACGTCCAACCATTTGCCTTCGATTAAATTTATTCTTATCTATGGAACGTCACAATACACTTTTTAATCTAGCTACCGTAACCACAACACCAACTTAAATAATTAAATTATTCTTCCAACAATATTCAAACGGTCACAAAATATTAAATACACATTAATTAACCCTCACAGTAGTTAAATTACTGCCTACGTGCCTATTTTAATTTACAAAGGTACAAGAGCCTTCTGATCTCGAGTTAGGCGAGTCGAGAATTATAATTATCAAGAGCTAGCGTTCACCTGCGGCTTTGTCAATGAAATGTAACGTGCTATAAACTGTATAGCAATGTGTAATTTAATAAACACCTAATTATATTTATACATCCCTGAGGGGTAGAGTAAGCGTAAGTAAGTAAGACTCTTATACCATATTATTGACCATTGTAATTTACCCTATTTAACAAATAAATGATATTGTATTGTAAAAAAAGAATAATATAGCTTATGAAGCGTTTATTTAACACATTCCCTGCAGTGTACAACACAACTGTGTATTGCTTGACTCAACGCGCTTGCGGCTTGTACACACCCGTGTTGTACGTACAAATTTATATGGATTACGGGCGAACACAAGTGCTGTATTTACGTCGGCGCTACAAGACTGAAGGCGGACTTACGTCTTTGTATTCATTGATGCTGCACTGATGCTAAAAATAAAATATTTATGTGAGTTATAAATATTTTATTTTTAGCATCATTTAGTGACGCATCTCCGATCTAGAAAAAGAGATCCAGCTTAGTGTCGTAATCCTGACTCGATATAATCTATGAGCGCCGCATTCATAGTGATAACTATAATAATTATTAGTCCTTGCTCAATTCCAATACAGCACGGCATGATAATTCATATAGCTCTCAAAATTTACAGGCTGAAGTGGCAGGGCAGGCGACATAGATCGAAGGAAGGACAACCGATGGGGCAGAAAGTTCCTTGAGTCGCCATGTCTAGGCAAAAGGAGCACGGGGTGTCCCCGACCAGGTGTACCATGACCTAATAAGGATAGCGGAAAACCGCTGCATACAGGCACAGATCTGATCAAAGTGCCGGCACCTGGGGGAGGTTCATGTCCAGCAGTGCACGCGTAGATGCTGATGGATGGATGATGATGAGAACAGGTACTCTGCGTACGAAAGTTGAGTATTAATTAAAACAGTGGTTTTGGCGTTAAAGCAATACATATTTTAAGGTGGAAGAACTACAGTTCGACCGGGGAGGTACCACCGCCGTCGTCATAGTCCGCCGTAAAGCATTACTTGTGTTTCGGTTGGAAATGCGGTTGCCGGCTACACTTTGAAGCGAGCCGACCATTTAGTACTCAGGAGTAGCAACGTGTCTACTTTGGAGCTCAGATAGGATTTCGGTCGTGTTTGTGGTTGTACGTGGATGTCTATGGGCTGCGACTACTTAACGTTAGATGGTTTGCATGCTCGTTTGCTACCTTCTCACATAAAAATACACAAAAAAACCCACGAACAACGTTTCACTTTTACGTATATACACAATTTATTATATGTATCTATAATTATCATCTAATTTTACCCCTTATTGTGTTGAGTTACTGTAGGAATATTAATAAATATCAAGCTTGGAGGATGGATTTTAATAAGAGCAAATATTTAGTTCAAGCGGGGAGGTACCACGTCACCCACTTCTATTATTAAAGCTTTGACTGTGTCGCTTATATATTAAATCGAGTCAGCATTAAACTGGAGCTAAATTCTCAAGACTGAAACTGCGCCGACAATTCACAGATTTATTGTATTTTAGCATCTTTGTATCATCTACGAATACACGGATGTAATGTCCGCATTCAATCTTTTAGCGTCAACGTAAACACAGCACTTGTGTTCGCCGGTATTCTATCCAGATTTGTAAGTATAACACAGGTGTGTACAAGCCGCAAGCGCGTTACGTCAAATAATATACAACAGTTGTGTATCCTGCAGGCAAAGTATTAAGAAATTCTTGTGTTTTGGTAGTAATAATTGGTTCCCGGTTCAATTAAATGTGAGGTGAAAATCTTAGTCTTCAAGAGCCTTTTGAAAGGTGGTAGAACCTTTTTATATAGTGTTTATTCAGCACTATCACCGCCCTCATGGGGTGCTTGGAAAGAGCCTCCTCGAGTGGCGCGACGTCACATGTCCACCCGACGCACCCTGGATAACCAGCCTTCGTCCACCTACGCTGATATACTTACTCCCACTTATCTTTTAACTCCCCTCACCCCTACTAATCTTCTCCAATTAACTCCTTAACTGCACTACCCTTTAATAACCAGTCATGCCGACACGAAAGAAGAAGACCGCCTTCATAGTCCGCTGTGAAGCAACTTTTGTTTCGGTTCTTTTTAAAGATGATTTATCGGGTACCACCACCGCCTTCATAATCCGCCGAGAAGAAATCCGTATGTTTCGGTTGCTGAAGTACGGTTATTTTTCTAGATTTATAAGCGAGTCGACTTCCACAGTAGCAACGCATCTACATACGACCTCAAACAGAACTTTAGCACTGTTTGAGGTCGAGATCGAGGGTCTAAGTGAGCTTGGCCTTATAATGAAGATTATGAGGGCAGTGGTACCTCCCCGGTTAATTCGTTTCGCTTGCAACTGGAGTGAATACTCATATACGATTTTAAACTAATATTATCGCGGAATTTTTACATTTTACTATGTGGCGGGTACTTACGATTATCGATTGATTGTCTTATCGGCAATCAAAATTCAAAAATCGTTAATCTAAGTATCCGATACATAGTAAAATAAATATTCGCTTTATATAAGTACTTTTTATTATTTTAATAAATGTGATGCTGCAAAATAGTCGGTGTCATTTCAAAACAATTTTCGCAACGGAAAATTCGCACATTTTCGCAGCAGACTAGCGAGAGCGAAGACAAATAGAGTCATTAATCCTATTTTCAAAAAATAAAGAAAATAGAGCGTTGAACAGGGTTTAGTTTTTACACGCCATAATATTAAATATTCTTATTAATCCTTTACATTGTTGAGATTAGGTGGTGAAAGGGTGGGAGTTGATGATAGTATAGTTTTCTATTTATTTATCATAAACCTACTTTTTATGTGAGAAGAGTAGCAAACGAGCATGTAAACTACCTGATGTTAAGTAGTTGCAGCCTATAGACATCCACGTACAACCACAAACACGACCAAAATCCTATCTTAGCTCGAACGCAGATACGTTGCTACTCCTGAGGACTAAGATGGTCGCCTCGCTTCAAAGTGTAGCCGGCAACCGCACCTC
>DWON01010692.1:0-10623 GCA_018251015.1 Phocides pigmalion okeechobee
TTCCAAGCCATTTTGACATGTTACATTAGTATACTATTTTGACACGTAACATTGATATTCTGGCGAACGTTGGTTAATCATTAATCAAAATCACGTAAACACGACATCGTTTACATTTCGATATCGCGTTCCGATAACGTAATGGAGAAACCTTCAGCGACTACTGTAGACACATGACGTAGTTTTGCTAGAATAAAATTTATAGCTTGTAGATCAACTTTTAGTCACTGTCGCCTTTGAACATCAGTAACCGATGCAACACAGAACCTATTCGAAGTCGATCACATATACGTTTTTTTATGTAAGAAGAATAGCAAATGTGCATGCAAATAACCTGATGTTAAGAAATCGCAGACCATAGATATCCACGCACAACCACAAACACGACTGAAATCTTATCTAAGCTCGAACATATATACGTTGCTACTCCTGAGGACTAAGGCAACCTCGCTTCAAACTTCAAAACCGCACCTCTTCTACCAAAACACAAGTAATTTACGGTGGATCATGAGGGCGGCGGTGGTCCTCCCCCGGTCAAACTATCGTTCTCCCATCTTTAAAACGTTGTTACTCCTAAAACAGTATGCAAAACCTTAAATTACTACTGAAAAGACGAAACATCGTTCTGATTTATCAAATTGATATCTTGTAGTCACTGTTCACCTTATAGTCATTACTGCCACTGAACATCTTTAGCCAAAGCCTAACAGAACATAAAAACCTAATTGAAGTCGATCAAAGATACGTTCTACTAAGTAAGTATGGAGTAATCCTAAACGAGTATTGACGACACAACAGAGTTTTGCTTAACTCTAGGGTTCGGGTCCCTGGCACGCACCGTATTTTGAAAATTTTATTATGTATAGGTACTACTAATTTATAAATTTTGCTATACACCGGGTACTCACGATTAACAATTTTGTATTTTTATTGCCAATATTTTGAACCAGATGTAGGGCTCCGGGTCACGGCAAAGCTGTTGAATTTACCACGAGCCATGCAACTGGTTCGAATCTTCTGTAATAAGAATCAAAAATCGTTAATCGTGAGTACCCGGGACATAGGCAAATGTATAAATTCCTCGATAACATTAGTTTGAAATCACACATTTTGAGTTAGTATGTGACTATTACTTATGAATATCATTGGTTTTGGCGGTGAAAGAAAATATGAAGAAATCTATCCATTTCTTATTAAGTGTGATGTCCACCAGCACTTGATGAACGTGGTAGATTAGGTATGACCTAAGCCCTATTATGAGAGAAGATTAGCAACGAATCTCTAATAATTTCCAGATATTTCGTGGTCTATATAGAGTTGATTACAGAATACAGGTGTTCATAGGCTGCAATTACTCATCATCAGGTGTATTGTATGCTTGTTTATTATAATTAAAATACTTAAATAGATACGTTTTAACACAAATCGAAAATGGTTCTATGTTAATATGTCCGAGGGGGGTTATTCCATGAATTTCATTATTATGAATGCATTTGTACCTAGATATTAATACAGAGTGTACTGAATAATTTTGAATTGAATTTAATTAAAATATAACTGAGTTTATTGACGTAAAAAGATCTTTGACAATTTTTTTACTTTTTCCCCATATAAATAGTATAAAAAAGATTTTGTATGCTTAGAGTAAGAAATAAAATGAAGAAGAGGAAAAATATCTAGAAACCAGAATTCCAGATATTTTTCGTCAAATTCAATAAAATGAAATTAATATGAATATTATTCGATTTACACAAAAACAATACAATTGGAAGTTGCATCCTTTTGAAAAGATAAGATAAAAATTTATAATATAATATTCACATTATATTTAAAAAAGGTTTCCTACATGTTTTTCTCCGTATTGTACCAAAAAACATCCTGTACATTCTCACTTACTCTGTACTAGCTGAAGAGATCGCCCTTACGGAGGCGTAATTGGTGTAGGAAGACACCGCGGGAGTCCAGCGGGCACCGAATAACTTATTAATTTTTATTACACTTTTACGCTTATTCACAACCAACTAAAATCACCTGTCCACGTACCGTTTTTATAATCACCTTATCTTTATACGTTAACGACGAGAAAATATCAACAGTAATTAAAAAGGCAAACGGTCGTCCGGAATTGATGTTAGTCGTTGTTCATTAAGACGACGGCCGAACGACACGCTGAGGGGTTTATTAATTTTTATTATATCTACAGTTCGACTTGCTCAAAATAACTTCATTTCAATGCTACAGATTTTAAGTCCTTTGAGGAGGCGATTATAGCCGCAATTGTTTTTGTTTAGTGGTAACCACGGGTCTCTTTCCATAACCAAGGGAGGCTTTGTGCAGGCTATCCCAATGCGATATGAGTCAGTGGCAAACTATACTGTCAAATGTCCTTAGGACCTTAAATAAGGTTAACATTGTAAAGGTTCCATTTATAGCCCTTTAGCTAAGGTGTAAGTCGTAAGGTTGCCTAAAAGTTGTTCTGCTATAAACAAACACCAATTGACGATTATAATGAAAGTGTTGTTGACTGCAATTAATAAAACAACTTTGCAGTAACATCGCAGCAAGATAAGATTAGATTTGATGAGAAAATTACTTGAAAGCGTGTGATTGGTTTATTTGAATAATTTTATGCAATACCTTCTATGTGTCCAATCTTTCATAATAATTGTGCTTGTATGTATAAATCATATATCTCATCGCTGTTTCAATTCGAAACTTTACGGCGGAATAAGTACAATATACACGATTAAATGTGAATCTGCCGACAAAAGCATCTTTTTTGTCAAGGCTGAAGTACCTAATACAATAAAAATAATAATCTTTATTACATTAAAACTCCATATATCCTGTTTGAATCCAAACCGGATGAATTTCAATGGCCTTTTTGATTATGTGCAGAAAACCAGTCATTAACCGGGGCCCACAGTTGATGCATGCTCCGTATAATCACCCCATTTGGCACGAAGAGAGTAAGCGATAAAAACCCCTGTGTACACATCTTAAGTGTATTATAATTGCTGATTCTACTTGAGTCCGTTGCATAAAATAAACACGACGATGGTGCATCTAACGACATAATACCCGTGTAATAAATGGGAATAAATGGGATAAATGGCGGCGATAATGGGACGTGCATAATCTCCGCGGACTGCGGGCTTAACCGGTGCTGCAGCTCCATCATCGTACGACTGTTTCGATTATTAGTATATTGGTAGCGAATGTGTCATGCTGCCAAAATATTTATAAATATAATTCTATGTCACTGAACTCCGCCTAAACGGCTTGACCGATTTTACTGAATTTTTTTAGGTGTCTTCAGGTGGATCTAAGAATGGTTTAGATTCTCAACTGAACGTGGATCCAGAAGAACCTGGCATACTTTCTGCAAAAAATGACTTATATATTTTTTTTTCAGACCGGGACAACGTCCCCTGAGCCTTCTAGTACTATATATTTATCTGCGCATATCATTCATCAAGCTAATTTGTGTACAAAAGAGGTCACAACGCATTGTCTATGGTACGTAATGGAGCGTTGGCTTAGACGACAGAAGGAGCTGTCAGATTGGCGGAGAGAGAAAACTCTAACGGATCATTGTACAGCTCGAATATTAATTGCTATTTAAGGAGAATTGAGTCAAGTTTATTTATATACAGATTTATTTGCTGTGTTAAAGGGTATAAAGTATGTACGTTTATTATTTATTGTAAAACTCAAATATCAGAGACAAATGAGGTGAGATACGCCCATCTACCAACATACATATTTACAAGCTTATTTGACAAAGTTATACGCGTGTTGGTTGTAATTATCGTTTAATTGTCACCGTGAAAGAAAACATCCTGAGGAAACCTGCACGTCTGAAAGTTCATTACAAAGTTATGTTATGTGTGTGAAGTGTACGAATTCGGCGAGTGTAATGAAGTAAAGCCACAACTTTCTCAATACGTACACATACCTAACCTAACCTAACCTAACCTAACCTAACCCAACAGTGAATCAAAAATTGGTTAATTATGATTTAACATTTTAAGTTTTGATTTTTCTATAGTTAGACTGGGGAAGTACCACTATCGCTTTCTTAATCTGTTGTATAGATTAAGATTAGATTAGATTGTTTATTAGATCTTGCGTTTCGATAGAAAAGTTGTTTCTATGTTGTCAGTTATATGTTGTTATAAACGATGTCTCGTGGGGTGTCCCCACTTAGTTGTCAGAAATAGGAATGCATTTACGAACGACCTCAGATACGACTTGAATTCTGTTTTAGGTACGATACGGATGCTCATTCGTAAATTCAAGTGGCCCGCACGCTCATTTGCTATTCTTCTGAATGACGCAGTTTCCAGCTATGCTTATAAGCGATGCAACCATCTTAGTCCTTAGAAGATGCAACCCGTAATTTTAGAGCTTGTCCCATAAAACCGTGTAGTTTCTACCACCTCGAAAACTTAATAACATATTTTATTACGTTTAGGAAGGCATACAACCCACAGAGAAAAAACAGCAATATCAGAAACAAACCGCATTCAATGCTATTAATCAAAGCCAAACGAAATTCTGTAAATATTGTTATAATTAGTACTTCGACCTTTTCATTATGTAGTTTTAACAATACTCATTATTTTAATAAACGGTCAAAAAGCTACCCATAAATCATCACGAACGTTCGTCATTAGTATCGGAGGGCGAATGCTGAACCGGCAATTTCCATATTTTCATTAATTAGGCGTTTTACGTGAAATTCGGGTGTTAGCTTAGGTAAACCACCTTGTAAGATTAGTTACAAATAGATTGCCTATAATTAATAACAACACATAATCATACCTTTTTATGAATTTAAAGTAGCAGTCTAGCACGCAGTCCACTATATGCTGCGATAACTGCCACCTATGGACATTTATAAGTAACTGTTTTTTCCTTTGAAGAGTAGCAAACGAGTATACATGCCACCTGATGTTAAGCACTCCATCGTCCACATACACCATCATACAAAGTCCCATCTAAGCTCGTAGGTAGCTCGTTGCTGCTCCTGAGGATTGAGATGTTCGCCTTTTAAGTATAGTGCAACCGCACCAAAGAGGGCGACATTGATACCTCCGCGGTCAAAATACATTTCTACCACCTTTGGTTTGTCTGTGTGTTGTCACATTACGCAAAATAATGTAACGATTTGAATAAAACTCATTTTATTTCAAAGTGCTTAAAACTACTATCTTTCTACAGTTTCTTACTCTTTATCACGGGATTTCGCAAATTTGTACTTTAAAACCTAAATAACTTATTATAATCTGTATTAATTACAATTATTATAATAAGTATAAACGAAATAGTTTTTGTCAAAAACATTATCCTATAATCGTTTAATCTACCACCAGTTTCGATTTATCGAATGTGTCGATATATCGTTTCGATAGTCCCGGTCCACAATCGTAACCCGTCATCACCACTCATGCGACCGTTCTCATGAATAGCGCCCTGACCCCATTCCGAAACACGAAGTAGTATTAAGCCTTAAGCTAACCCTTAAATTACGTCCGGTGCCAAAATGCCCACTGCAATTTCATTTCATAACTAGCTTCTGCTCCCGACTTTGTTCACGTGGCCTTAATTTTTGGGTTTTACAAATGTTCTTACAGCTTAAAGTTTTCATGTACAAACACCCGCAATTTTTTAATTGACATAAATTTTACATTTTTAAACCCGCACCGAAGTCGGTTACGCCATTTCTTAGATTAGGGCACACAGACAACTATTATTTTGGAGTTATTTCGTTAATAAAGGCTCCTAATAATAGTGTTTCGTATATATATTTTTATGTACAAATAGCAAATAGTAAAAAAAATGTATAGATTAGTATCGTAAATTATCACTACCCAATAATTGCTCCGAATTCTGTTACTTTAACCTTGCTAAAAACTATGGTAGATAACATTTAATTAGGCATGGAGCAAATACTCCACGCTACTCAAACCCAAATTGGTGGGGAACCGTTTAGTGACCAATCGAATATTTAGCAAATTCATGTGTAGGTCACCTAGTGTTAAATAATCGCTGCAACCCAAGTCCAGATCCAATCCCAAATATGAAAAACTCCTATCTGAGCTTGTACGTTGATGCCTTACGACTCCTGAGGATTAAGATGATCCTCAGCTACAAAGCGTAGCCGGCAATCTCATCTCTAATCGAGTCGTAAATCGGATTATGAGAACGGATTAGAAGAACGAGATGGTACTTCTCAGGTCGAACTATTGTTTACTACTCTGCTGAACGATTAATAATAAAAACTAATTTTTGATTTTTGAACGCATTACCAGAGTTAAGAATTAACATATCGCTTGAATGCGAAGTTATTTTCGTATTATACGAATGAGGCAGTTAAATCGCGGCCCGATGATTAATTCGTCGGTTCCACGGAGTTTTTGTTCCACAATTAGGCGATCCACGCGTGCGGTGTCGACTTGCGTGGCCCGTACATTGTTATAGGTATTTACGACCTACCACCGCGGTTTTCGTGTTGACTAATTTATTGCTAATTACATGTTTTTACCGATTCCAATTCAAACAGTTCATGACTCTGAGTTTGCATTTCTCACTGCTATACATTTTAACAAGTTAGGAACTTGTGGTCCGGGTAAAAACCTTGGACTTGCCCATTGGTATGGAATTCGGCCTACCGTACTTGTATTTGAGATTAGATCTCAGGCGGACACTCTTGTTTAAAGTGTACATAATAACATGTATTATTAGTGTTTTTTTTTATTCAAACATGGATTTCGGGATTTTAACCTGTGATTGAGGATGGTACCTTACATACATACTTTTTAATTTGTAGAATGATAAGTATTATTAGTACCACTGCTATAATTTTCGTGTTCGACGTATGCGATCTCCAGGTTTGAATCCCAGTCGCAAATTATTATTTTCTGAATTTTATTTAATAGTATTTTTGTAAATCTCAGAGTGAAGGTAAACTTTGGTAAAACCTATATGCGTAAGCTGTCATAGGATTAGATATAATTGCCGGATTGCAGGCGACTTTCATTACAGACGACCACCTCAGTTCTCAGGAGTAGTTACTTTATACAATCATAGGTAATAGGTATATTGTTAGGTTGCTAATTAGGTAATATAATGTTAATTGATCTGAAAACTCAGTTGCTACTTGTCTAAAGTAAATAATGTCTTTAATGTACCACAAAATTGAAAATCATACGAGCACTGAGAAAATGCGTTCATATGTTCTGATTCTTCTTCTTATTACAATGTAATGAAACCGACGTAGTTTTTAATTAACAAAAATTAGTTTACCCAAAACTCAAAAATAAAGGGGCAACATTAAAATGCAAATATTGTAATTTATTGTCAAATAGTACCATCTTGACCCAATTCAATTAGACCAGCCACTTATATTTCATACCGTAACTAATTACACGATTACTATCGGTCTTTGCACTATGGGAAATCCAATTATGTTACTTACACGATAGTGAAAGATGGCCCATCTGTTGTAGGACTCCGCCCAAACCGTTCCATTCCGTTTCTCACGTGGTTCTGCTTGCTCACAATAAACTGATTGTGTGAAAGAAATCCCCTAAACCATCGTTTCTCTATATTTGAGAAGCAAGTAGTGAATTGCAAAAGGATATTGAACAGGTCATGAAGTAGGACGAAAAATTTACACTTTTAATTTATATACATTTAATTAAGTATTAAAATGTTCGATTGTCACCATGTTTTTTCTCTTCATCCCGTTGTTATTCGTATAGCTTTTCTTTATATATAGCCTTTCTTTATGACAGCAAGATGTTGGTCCCAAATTTGGATTTTTTTAATGAGTCGCGATCGAGTGCACATTAGGAACTACTGTCCTGTTTTAAGAAGCAGATCTTGGACCATCCTGCTTTGGAGCCGACTTGTGAAGTATCCTCTGGAATTATCTTTGTTGTGTGAAGAAGGTAAAAAGGCTTGTAAAAAACCTTAATTAACAAACCGAGGACATTCATATGAAGGCACTTTGACAGAAATACTACATGGCATTTGAATGCTACGTATAAATAACAAAATCCTTAATAGAAATAGTGTCTATATTGCCTTAAATTTTTGAAATCTCGTCATGTTTTACAAATAAATGGGTAATATAAAATATTTTAAGGGCATTAGGTTCAATTATATCACTACTTAATTACAATGATATATACTTGTGTCCATACCGTGACAGAAAGTCAACGATTACTATCGGTCTCCGCACTATAGAAAGTCAATTATACTCAATTACACCAGTTGCGTTTTCGATAGAGTCGGTCCATCCATCATGGAGCCCCGCCCAACGTTCCGTCCCGTTGGGCGCCACTAAGCCTACCGCTATCAAAGACAAACGTGGAATACAAATAAGCTCTGCGCAGACAAGAGATTATACGAACATAAATAGAGTATAAATATTTTAAAGATACATGTATCATCGTTTTTATAGGTAGTCGAAAAATTATTTAATAAAATTATTTTTATACTATTTTTTAAAATCGCATATTTATCTGTTATTAAAATATCAAAACTGCTTAGTCGCCATTATGGATTACGACGTGACGTCAGTTGTCACAACCTTAAACATATAATATAATAGATTTGTTCTATCTATTTTTTTTAATTAAAAGTACTCATTTATATTAAACAGCTAAGTAGGTACCTCGGTATGACTAAAATGTTATAATTTATTTTAACTAAATGTTTATGGCCTTCTTACTTTATTTTTATTAATTTTATTTTATTAAAAAAAACATATTCATAATTTACTTTACAGCTAATTTACTTAAGACAGTACTCTGATAGGTGGTAACACTTCGACAGCGGATGATGATCCGCCGTGAAACTCTATTTTTTCGGTTGAATAGTTGCAATCGCAAATAGAACAGAAGTTCTATTTAAGGGTGGACAGTTCAAGCTGATTTGAAACGAAAACAGCGAAAGAATGATGACGTTTCGACTTAAAATAAACGCGGACGAAGTCGTGGGCACAGCTAGTATCTTATAAAAAATGTTTGATATTTTTGCTGTCATGTCAAAATAAATGAATTTAACAAAACTTTGCTTGCTTGCATCACTCGCTGACCCCTAGGATTTTATTAACTTGTAACGTCAATCCAATAACCTCAAGATGACACGATAACAATATTACTTATATCAAGCTAGATAACGGTAACATAATTATTACCTAGTTAATATTAATTAATAGTAAATACAACCACTTGCAGTTCTCGATCTATTATTTATGCATGTAAACTTTTCATAACTGTCATATTGTCATAGATAGCAGCGACTTCATTTATCCAACCACCATAGTTTGACCCATGTAACTGGTACATTTTATGACGTAGCTAAAATATTAGTGGAGCTATTGTATATCATTATACAGTGGTTTATTAGTAGGGTTGTCAACTGACGGACATAAAATAATGTTCAAAAATTTTTATATATGTAATTGCAGATGACGATCTAACTTTTAATACAAATACTTTTTGCTTGAAATTTTAAATAAATATCATGTGAATTAATATGATCTAATATGACAATAATACCTCTCATACAAGTGTCAATACTATAATGTAAGCAGAAATAATATCCTAATCATCAGGCATTTCCGTCCAATCTGAAACGGGACTAAAATCCTGCTCAACGTCATGCATAGATGAGTTGTTACTCCTGGGGACTGAGATGGTCACGTCGCTTGTAACTGTAGTTAGCAATCGCACCTCTCCAACCAATAAATAACAAATAGTTTTAGACGGATTGTAAGAGCGCCGTGGTACGTCCCTAATTTCTAATTGTTGTTCTACGTTAAAAACATTTTTTACAATAGTCACAAACCCTAGTGACATTTACTAGCCTCATGCACTGCACTTTTTGTGACGTACGAACGTAGTTCTGCTTACAGTAGTCACAGACCCTACGTAAGTGACATTTGCGAGTCTCGGCACCTGCGCGTGCGAGCCGCCGGCTGTCGCGCGCGACATCTGCGACTAATTTGTTGCGAACGCTCTCATTACCAGATCCCTACGCCCGAGGTGTCGCCGCACCGCAATTTCACCGGTAATTCTATAAAATTGCCACACGCATGCGGAAGTACTGAACGACGAGGAATCATCCCGGGACGCGTCGGTTTTAATTTAAATAGATGTAGTGCAAAGGTGTTTATTATGTCAAACTTTTTGCTTGATATTTTTATAAGCGCATAATTATTGCACATATTCATTTTTTTTATTAAAAGATTAAATTATTCTTCTATATATCACGGCTAGCTTAATTACTTCACCTTCATAAATTTGATCGTACATCTGTACCTGATTTTAATTAAATACTGTCAATTTTATTATTTGTTGATGTTTACAATAAGTACCGCGCGGGTATTTTTCTACTCTGGGGTTACGCTAAGAATATATAATAAGAATGGTTTAATGGCACCTTTTTACTTCTTTTAACTATAAGTATATTGAATCAAAAGTACAAACGAAGATACTTAGGTCTTATAAAATATATTCGCAACTCACCTGTCCATTCTTGTCCATTTCGTTGTTGGTGAGCTTGACCTTCTCGAAGGAGACGACCTGCTTGCGCAGCTGGTCGCCG
>DWON01010693.1:0-10622 GCA_018251015.1 Phocides pigmalion okeechobee
TTTAAACGATAGCGCATTTTTGAAAAGGATCCATAAGGAGGTAAAACACGGGTGGCAAGTTTGTGTGAACTTGTTATATTGACTTTTGCCGTTGCAGCGGTATGTAGTAAACAATAATACGTCGACATTACAAGTATTGGCGGAATTTCCTGAATTCAACACTACGTGATAGCCATGTTTGCTCGAAACCGTTTGTTGGTAATGCAATTGACACGTTCTGGCTCGTTGTGTAAATTATATGATTATTTTCTACTAGAATAAGGTTTACTGGACCGTACGTTATGAAAGTAATATCATAGCGGAATGTATACATTTTACTATGTAACGGGTATTCACGATTATTGATTTTTGATTTGTGATTGCTGATATTTCGAACTAGTTGCATGGCTCGTTGTCACGGCGAAACTGCCACGACCACAAGACATGCATGGTTCGAAATATCGGAAAAAAATCGAAACCATGAGTACCAGGTGCATAGTTAAAAGTATATACTCGTAAAGGATTTTATTTATTTGCATACGTAGATTACAAGCTCTACGTCGCAACTCAGGTATTTATTCATGGCGGAAAACATAAAGATACTCAGAAGGACAACGGCCTGTGACCCTGTTGGTTTAGGTCTAGTTTTCCTGCGGATATGACGCTTTAAGATTAGTCAACTCGCATCAACTAGTTCTTGTTTGTTTACAATAATAATTATCGCCATTTCCGACGACACTGTGATATCTTAAAACCTCCATTTTACAGGAGATGATTGTTAAAATTTTGGTCGATTCTAACTTTTTACATACAGCACATAATATTGCCTGTGTATTATGTTATTGTAATTATCGTCCATTTGAGACCAGAGGGTGACATTTTAAAATCTCGATTTAACAAGAGACAATTTTTAAATTTGATCAATTCTAGCTTTTTATTTAGCATGTAACACTGTTAGAGCATGTTTCAGATCAACCAATATCGTAACAATTGAAGTAAAGGTATTGAAAGTTAAAAAAAATACGAAATAATCACTTTTAAACAAATGGAAAACTGTATATCTCGAATTAGTTCTTAATGCTCACTCACATTATATAAAGCAACGATCTGTAAAATTTCAGGATTTTAGGTTCAATGATTTCGTCTGTCTGTTTATTTCTGGATCTGCCAGTCATTTTACTCTTTAATATGTATAGGCGGATGCCGTTTATAAAAAATATTAATGTAGTAAATATTATTTTTTCTCATATAATATTTTAAGATGCAGGAAAAGGTTTTGAACAAAGTACAAAAACCTTGCAGGCATCACTCATACAATATTGACGAATGCACAGACCCTTGTCTGTTATTCAAGACAATTTATAAAGGAAATTAATAAAATAAATATACCAATTATAATTTTTAATTTTAACCTTTTAGAGATGAAAATTCTAAAAAATTCTAAAATTCTTTCCTTACTATTTACTTACGCCATATATTTTTTTATTGTGAAAGAGTAAGAAACGGGCATGCAGGCCACCTGATGTTAAGTGGTCATTCCAGCCCATGGAGAACCACGGCCAATCTCAAATAGAACAGAAGTTCTATTTAAGAATGGACGCGGATGCGTTCCTAATCTTGAGGACTAAGATGGTCGCCTCCAATAATGTGTATCCCGCAACCACACCTCCCCAACCGAAACACAATACATAAAGAACATGCTTTACGGTGAGTTATGAGGGTGGCGGTGGTGCCGCCCCGGGCGAGCTCTAACGGCTCTACCAGCTTTAGATAATGTACCTGCCTGGAAAATTTCAAGGTTCTAGGTTAACTCTACCGCGTGTTCGTCACTGGGTTTTTCTATCCTTTATATATAAAACTAGCGACTCGGCCCAGCTTCGCTCGGGCAATAGTGTTTATATTTACTTACATTATTTTCCTTTCATATATGCATGCAATCATTACCTATTTGCGAAAACTAATAAGTAAAAACATCTACTTGGAACGACGATCGAAGTACTATATATACTTTAACTATATAATTTCTCGCCTAATTAAAAAAAACTTACCGTATTATGCACCAAAACATTCCTCAGAAATCGCTCTACCTGTTATTGAAAACTGAGAAAATTCGTCCAGTAATTTTGAGTTTATCATATACAGACAGACAGACGTGACGGGGGAGTTTGTTTTATAATATTAAAGAAGATTAGTTGTGTCCCGTGGTGTCACCCGTATTTAGAAAATCCAACCCGCCCACACAAACAATATACTTAAATATCAGCTTGACCCCGGTAACCCGGAAACTACGTGTCAAATCGAAGGCTCTGATGGTCGCCGTACTAAGTGTAGAGAGTCTTTGATTGGGCGTTAGTACCTCCCCGGTTAAATTACACTACTACATTTTTTATGTGAGAAAAGTAGCAAACGAGCATACAAACCACCTGATGTTAAGTAGTCGCTGCCCATGGGCTCATGTACAAACAAAAACGCGACTGAACGTAGATATGTTACTACTCCTGAGGACTAAGATGGTCGCCTCGCTTCAAAGTGTAGCTGGCAACCGCATCTCTCCAACTGAAACACAATGCTTTACAGCGGATTATGAGAATGGCTGCGATACCTCCCCGGTCGAACTATAGTTCTCCCACCTTTCAAGTTATAAATGGTTTATATTAAAATAAACAGTGCTAACAATTAAGTGGCGGCAGCACACATCTCGAGCCAACTGACACGCTTTGTGACGCAACGCAACATTCACTGTGACGTAAGCCTCTGCTCTGATTAGAACCTCTTGTAAAACACTTAATAACCGACGATAATCTTTAATATGGCGAAATTCCGGCTCGAATTGCAATTATTATACTATTGTTTGATTTAATCTATATTTAATCATTGTTTATTAATAGTTTAACGGTTTGAGTAGGTCTGACACGCAGAGGGTTCCTGGTTTGATTTTTTTATTATGAAAGAGTAAGAAACGGGCATGAAAGCCACCTGATGTTAAGTGGTCACTGCAGCCCATGGACAACCACGTCCAATCTCAAATAGAACAGAAGTTGTATTTAAGGATGGACGCAGATGAGTTGCTACTCTTGAGGACTAAGATGGTCGTCTCCAATAATGTGTATCCGGCAACCACGCCTCTCCTACCGAAACACAATACATGAAGAACACGTTCCTTTACGGCGGGTTATGAGGGTGGCGGTGGTTCCACCCTGGGTGAGCTCTAAAGGCTCTACCACCTTTAAAGGCAACCCATCAATTCCTTGCCAGGCAAGCTGATGAATTAAGATTTCTGTTGTGGGTCTGGGTATTTATGTGCTCGTCTTCTATATGTTCATGACACCTACAAGACAGAGAATGGTAGTGTGGAGTTATGAGTGTAGAAAATATATGTGTGCATATTTGTGTGTATGCATGCGTGCGTACGTGAGTGTCTGTGTGCGTGCTTGCATAGGTGCACGCGCGCACATCTGTGTGTCTGTCTTTCTGTCTCTTTCTCTGTATGTTTGTGTGTTATAAGCATTTTTAAAGCAGTATCAAGATTTTTTTCTGTCGGATTTTTTTCTCTCAGCAGCTCTTAGCCGAAAACGCAAAGGTGATGATTAATACTGATTACTGTACTTTGTAATAATTACATTCATAGCACCTTAAGTTTTGTATTAACGATGACCATATTGGTTGGACAACCGTTTCCAGGTTCGAACTCCGGTTTGGCAGATATTTTTATTTGTATTGTATATGAGCTTCTGAAGTAATTTTTGTTCTCGATTTTATGGAGTTAAAATATATGAAAATTAAAAAAAAGGTAGTTAAAATTCAAAATACTCAACGACAATAGATTTCTATAAAATATGACGTGTACGGAAAACGCAGAATTTTTGTTTATTTTGACAATGAGTGAGCAATAAGCACTTGCCTGTTTTTGTTTTACTTTCTCGCACGACAATATTTAAATATCCGAATTAACTCACAATGGACAATTGTAAATCATTGTAACTCATACGTAAACTTCCATTCACTCATTACACTGTATTGTAAGGAAGTTGTGAGGTTAAACCGGGTGCTCATTACTTAGTGGCGCCTTCGCATCGAAAATGATAAGTGTTGAATCGGAATCAGAATCAAAATCATTTATTTACTCAAAATAGGTACATATTTACAATAAAATACAATAAAAGGTGGGAGAACTATATTTCGATCGGGGAGGTACCACCGCCACCCTCATAATCCACCGTAAAGCATTACTTGTATTTCGGTTGGAGAAGTGCGGTTGCCTACACTTTGAAGCGAGGTGATGAAGTCCTCAATAGCAACGTATCTACGTTCGAGCTCAGATAGGATTTCGGTCGTGTTTGTGGTTGTACGTGGATGTCTATGGGCTGCTACTTCTTAACATCAGGTGGTTTGTATGCTACTCTGCTCATATAAAAAAATCAACCGTAAAACATTTTTGTGTTCTGGTGTGAAAAGTTGGTTGTAGCAATTCTTACGAGTACAAGGTTATGTTGTAAGTGGGTCCAGCTCTTCACTGCCTTGTGTCGACAACAAGGACACTTGTATATGTATGAGACATGAAGTGTCTTACACGCAAGTAAAATGGTTTTTACTTTAAAATGCTTACTGTGGTTTATTCAGTGCATATAGCCGCTGATATAGAACTAGATACGTTAATACGTAGAGCAGGATTTTGTTTACTTTAATATTCTTGAAGTTGGAAACAAGGATTCCATTGATAAAAACCTTCTGGTTTCTAGCATCAGCGTTGATAATCATACATTCTAAATATTCCTTTGTCACGTCACTTATATTTCTAACAGATCCGGTGATGATAGATTTGTTCTAGATCTTGAACCATTAAGAAAAGAGTTTTTAAAAATTGTAGATCATTGTTGTATTGGAGTAAACGATTTTTTCCTATCCATTTCATATATATGTTTCAGAGGATTATAAAAATAAATTATCCTATTTAATGTTTTTTTTTAGTATATAAATTCGTGGTTACGCCAATCTGTTGTACGTTGGGTATTGGGTTCAATCCCTAACAAAAAAAATTTAAATATGAAAAAATCTTGTGCATATATTTAAAAAAATGAGCCATATTCTTAGGAATGCATGAATGTTTTACTAAAAACATTGCTTTAAGTTATTTTGCTTGTTGGTAAAATTCCGACATTTAATATTGTAAACTTTATAAGTATTGTAAATATAAGTACTGTTTATTTATAACAAATGTTTGTTTGTTGATTTTAATTATTTTTTTAATGTTCATAATGTATATTTTTGTAAAATAATAAATACAAATAATTAAAAAATGATTTGTTCCTTTTTGATACTTTGTGCAAAGGTAAATTAGGCATAAGAACAGAAGAGAAGTAGATGAATACTTACGTTTTTTACTCGGAGAATCCACTATACAAATCCATGACAGGCATTGAGTTTTCAAAATAATAGAAAGTAATTCAAATTAATATAAGAAACTATTTATCACTCGCTTTTACGGACAAGTAGAATATGATGAGGAAACCTGCATGCCTAAAGTTCTTCACAAAGTTTTTGAAAAGGGTATGAAGTCCATGAGTATTTGACCAATACTTGCCTATGGCCTTTCCCTTCTTTTTCAGGACAGAGACCCTCGCCCTGGTGTGAAGAACTAAGTAACTAAGTAGTAAAGAACTAAGGAAATTAATAAATAACGAAAGATTTTCCGTATAAAATTCAGTCTCTCTCATAATCCGTCGTAAAGCAGTTCTCGTGTTCCTGTTGTGCGGTGATCAGCTACATCTACAAGCGACGACCATCAGTTCTCAGGAGTAGCTTTTAACCTTTTCCATAAAAAAAAAAAAACGGAAAATTTGAAATATTTTTTTCGACACGTAATTTTAGTGAGCATAGAACGCTTTGACGTCAAATTTGTCACTTGATTGAAGCTCCGTGGCTTTTACAATTAATATTCAACACTGCTTCACAGGGGTCACGTCGACTGACGTTTAAAAAAACTGCAGAGTACCTACGGTTAACACGTTGACGCGAACAGTGACACGGCGTATTATTACGTTCAAATAAAGATTGTGGGGCCGTTAGAGGTCGTCCGGGGCGGCACTACCGCCACCCTTATAACCCGCCGTAAAACAACATGTTCTTCATGTATTGTGTTTCGGTTGGGGAGGTATGGCTGCCGGATACACATTATTGGACGCGACCATCTTAGACCTCAAGAGTAGGAACGCATCCGCGTCCATCCTTAAATTGAACTTCTGTTCTATTTGACATTGGACGTGGTTGTTAATGGGCTACAGTGACCACTTAAAATCACGTGGCCTGCAAGCCCATTTCTTACTCTTTCACAATAAAAAAAAACTAATAAGTGTTGTATGGAGCACAGCGTGGTAGCACAGCGCCTGATCATACTAATCTCTATTAGTACGTTTGCTGTGCGGCATGGCATCGAGATCAGAAAATACCATGTTCGCGTGATCGTGTTAAAAGATATCATGTCACCCAAAATATATATCTCATAAATATAATAAAGGTGGGAGAACTATAGTTCGACCGGGGAGGTACCACCACCGCCCTGATCCGTCGTAAAGAATTACTTGAAGCGAGGCGACCATCTTAGTCCTCAGTAGCAACGTATGTTCGAGCTCAGATAGAATTTCAGTCGATTTTGGTAACTCTCCCAAACCCTTTTTGAGATTAACCATAAGTTTTATCTCTACCGTCCATACAAACATCACGTAATATTTTTCAGTATACCGGTCAGTTAATGACTGGATACATGTATGAAAAAAAAATTAAAGTTGATATAAGCTCTTATAATAATTAGTTTAATATATCTATACATATAATAAAACTGTAACTGATCGCTGTCTGTACATGGCAAATATTTAAAAAATCATAATGGGGTGCCTTTATATGTGCAAGTGAATCCAACACAATGTTTCTTCATTTTGTCTGTTCGTCTGTATGTTTTTTTGTGTACGCTAATCTCAGACACGGCTTATCCGATTTGAATGCAATTTACAGGATTATACTGTGATGGGCTCCACTTAACATTTAATTAACATACATTGCGGTGGCGGATTGTTGCGAAGTAGTTTTTAACAATAACTTAATAGCATGGATTTCCGCAGAGTAACCCCTGATACTATTAACTATCTTAACATTTAATGTTTTTTTTCATTTAAATCGGTTAACAAATAAGGAAGTTACGTCAATTTATGTAATACGTGAACGAAGTCGCGGTTAAAATCTCGTTCAATACTATATTTAGGTTAATTATTATATATAAAAAAAGAGTTTTGTAAAGAATCTACTTTGAATAAAAATATTTTGATATTGAAAAAAAAATCAGTTGCTGTATCGGTGACTCACCGATTAACCATCGCATAGTCAATTTATCCTGGTGATGCTTCGTTTTGGGGCAAAAGACATTTGTTTACCAGGCGTTTCCAAAGCACTAATTATATAAAGGAAACACTCGATGTTAAAGAAATTTTTTTTTTGATTTTTGATTTTTTTATGTGTTATGGGAAATATCACTTCACTTTTTCCTATCCTCATAGTACATACTTTGAAATATATACCATTATACATTGCGGTGGCGGATTGTTGCAAAATAGTTTTTAACAATAACTTAATAGCATGGATTTTCGCAAAGTAATGCCTGATATTACTAACTATGTTAATTATTATGTTAATACATTTATAAATTGGTACATAAGATCACCAATGCTTTTGTACGTGTGTTAAGATTTTGTCATGATCTTTTTCCTTACTCAAAAACTCAATTTCATCCAAATCTTTGAGGATATACATATTTCTATCTTCTCTTCTGTATCTAGTGTGTTGTGAATCTTTTCTTTGATGTTTTTGGAAAGGCATCGGGTATCTTACATATTTAGGATTCTTCTTTGACCGTTTCTTAAAATTAGCTTCTGTTGTAGGTATTATATATTTGGTGTAGATGTCAATATCTTCTCTCTCGGTCTTCGAACGTAGAGTTGGTAATATTGTTGCCGGATATAGATACAATTTTCGAGTTTTAATTCTATTCTTCTTTATAATCTTCTGTATTGTACGCTTCGGTGACTTTATTTTCTTTTTGGTTTTATGTTCTTCGTAGTATTTGTTCGGGACTCGTAATAAGTTGTCTTCTTTGTCAATATATGTTGTATTAAACAATACCTGTAACAAATAAGAAATAGTTTATATAAATAGTTATGTTATGAACTAATTCCCAACATGTCTGAGCCTATTATTTTATTATGTTGGAGTGTTTTCTTATGAAAAATAATAAAATAATTTGTGTTATGAACTATACTGACGGACGCATAAACTGCATCAAATTTGATATTTGATGATTTAATAAGTTTGCAAAATTTATATTAAAATTAATGAAAATTACGAGACTTGTAATAAAAGATAAAATTATAGTCGGGAATAAGTTATTTATCAAATTCGTCTGTTATTATGGTAATAATTTACATTAATTCGTATAAGTCAGTGTTTAATAACATTGATGCAGTTTATGAATCCCTCAGTGTAGTTTCCAACATTTTTGAGTATAATATTTTATTATGTTACAGTATTTTAATTATCATATACACAATGATGTCAGACAGGACTATGATCCTGTTTAATGTTGGACGTAGATAAGTTGTTGTTAAAAACTACTTCGCAACAATCCGCCACCACAATGTATAATGGCATATTTTTCAAAGCATGCACTATGTCCAACCTGCCTTCTGGATAGGAAAAAGTTAAGAGATTAAAAATATATACCATGACACATATTAGTGTCACGTGTTTCGCCCCAAAACAGAGCATCATCAGGGTAAGTTGACTCTGCGATGGTTAATCGGTGAGCCTCACTGATGCATGGATTTCCGCAAAGTAACGCCTGGTACTATTAACTATCTTGGACGTAGATATCTAACATGAATCCGAGCCGCCCGCTAAACAGCGGGATCGGCGGGTGGTCGCGCTGGCTATCGATGTTTCCTCGTGACATCGTTATATTATTTTTTATAAATTGATTTATCGGTGTTATGTGGAATGGTAGAAGTAGAGTCGCGCGGCCTCTACCCCGGAGGGTATTTGACCCCTCGAGCAAAAGCCCGGGTAAAAAGGGAACCCTCGAGGCCCGAATAATCCCTACCCCTTTCCTCCCCCACACAGAGCATACATATACACAGTACCGCTGGGTAGAACATCAGTGTAGAGTAGGACGTCCCGCATTTGATTTTTTTGTCTATCATTAAGTGGTTTGCACGCTTGTGCTCCACTTCTCCAACATAAAGGAGGCTTAATAAATTATATACCTACACAAATCTCTGATATAAATCAATATTGATACTTTAACCATAATATTATAGCCGGATTTACCAAACACCATTGTGTGGACTCACTTGATCCAATTAATCAACTTAATCAATTAACAATTGAATTTCTGACACAAAAGCGATTGAATTAATGATTGGATCACTATGGAACCGAACCGAATGACTAATATTATAGAGGCCTACTCGGGTTTTTTTTACTTTAGGAAAACCCGGAATAAGTGCCTTCCGCTACTACCACTCTTGAGGACTAAAAGGGTCGCCTTGCTTATGACTCCGCAGTACTTTTACTGAAACACAAGAATTTCTTCACAGTGGATGATGAGGGCGGCACTGGTACCATCCAGTCGAGACGTTGGTATATTCCGGTCGAGCTTATATACATACCGCCCATAATACTTTCTCAATCAAGCTGCTAGTACCTCCCCGATCGAAACGATGATACCTCTCAAGTTAAGGCGATGGTTCCTCACTTTTCTTAGCAGTTGCACCGTCCTGGTCGAAAGAGTGGTACCTCCCCGATCGAGACAGCGGTACCGCCCACTCAAACTATAGTTCTACCTTTCATTACTGGACGGTAAGAGTCTATACCATTCCTAGCTGGAAACGCTCTAATTTCCAATCACACATGACTCTCATGGAACCAAACGCACAATCAAATCACGGCGTACGTGTCCTTACATCGTCAGACCCTTTAATTTGCCCACATTCGTTACTCCACCTCAGCTTGTCAAATTCGGTAGAAAATTGGACAGCTCGCTACGTTTCCTGAATATTTAAATTGCCGATTGGATTTTAGGGTCACAGATATGTTGGAGGTAAGTATTGTGTTCAATTCTTCCGGACTCAACAATACTAGGCCTACCATTTAATTACGAATAGTATTCATATACAATTAATTTTCAATTAGCAGAATCATTGGTACAAGTTAATAGTTTTATAAGCCACGTATTGGATTGTTTTTGTACTCTTTTTTTAAATACATATTTTTATTATTGCCTTACCTTCCGCTTCCGCGTCCGGCGAACTAATTGTTAATATTATACAACAATCATTATTCTATTATAATTATAAGTACATAAATGTTAGGACAATTATAGCGGCAAATATTTAATATTATTCAATGTTGTACAAATATATTACAAGTAAAGTAGGAGTATTAATCGCTTCTTTGCTTCAATAACGTGTTATCTTAAAAACACAACTTTACAGTAGAGCATTTTTAGTTACAAAAAATGATTTCACTTAATTGTGTATATTTTTTACGTTTATTGTAGATTACGTACAAAAATTTAACACCTTAGCTATCTCAAATCAAAC
>DWON01010694.1:0-10621 GCA_018251015.1 Phocides pigmalion okeechobee
AGTTTATTGACGTTCAAAAAGAATTCTGTAAAGAATCTACTTTGAATAAAAATATTTTGATTTGATTTGATTTGATGAGATGGGCTCAACAGTACCATATCATCAGCATAACTAATGTTGTTCACCAACCTACCATCCATTGAACATCCCAGTCCGTCTCTGCTGAGCCCATCAATCAGTACATTTACATACAAGTTGAAGAGCCGAGGCGAGGTAATTCCCCCCTGCCTAACCCCACATTCCAACCCGTACTCCTTTGAATATGAGCCAGCCCATCTTACCTGATTAGTTTGGTGCCGATACCAAAATTTAATAAGGCCGACAACCTCCCTGGGCGTGCTAGTCTCCCTCAGGAGCTTATCCCATAAGATGTTATAGGAGACAAGGTCAAATGCCTTCGACAAGTCCAGGAAACAAGCGTACACCGGCGTCCCCTGTGTGGCATAGTACTGAACGGTATGCTTGAGTCGCAAAATCGCCGTTTCAGTGGACAGTCCGTGTCTAAACCCAAACTGAGCCTCGTGCAACCTAACGTGCTGTTCAAATATGCGATCAAGCAAACCATCCAGCACCTTCGCCATCACAGTTGCAAGAGATATAGGTCTATAATTGTTCTTGTCGGAGGCATCTCCTGTTTTATTTTTGGGTACAGGTATAACGATGGTTTTCATGAGCTCCCGAGGCAGATATGCATGTTTTATGCACAGATTAAAAAGCAAGGCCATCACTCTGGGGAGGTGCACACCAGCGTAGCGCAGATGTTCTATGCTGAGCCCATCGTGGTCCGGCGACTTGCCCCTCGACATGTGATTAATGACCATTCACCACAGGCCTGAAGCGCGTCCTCACACACCATCCCTGCCCCCCCCCCAAAGGAGACCTTACCATAAAATGCTCTCTGAACAGCTCAGCAATATGAGCTGGTTCACACTTACCCTGTACACTCGCTGGCAGGCAGGCTTTAGTATCCAACCATTTTGTGTGTTTCCAGAAGCCATTGATGTCCTTCCCGGAATGATGAGTAGCCAGTATGTCCATTTTGATTTTATCTTGGTTGTCCTGACACCATTTAAGTCTGGACTTAAAGCGCCTCCTGGATTCACACATTCTGTCAAACACAACTCCCCTATTTGGTTTGCCGTACTCTCACCAAGACTGGAAATCGAGCCGTGCCTCCCCATGGGCCTCCCTAACATATTTATTCCAACCGACTACCTTTTTATACTTTGGCTCACAATTTTTACCATAATAGCTGACTTCAGCAGCATTCCTTAATATATTAACAATATTTTGATACATTTCATCAATAATTATTCTATGGTATGACAAATTACATATGTTATCTAAACAGTTCCTACAGTCAACTGGAAAAACAATGTCTCTTAATTTAGTATTACATTCATCCTTGTACTTGTTTATCTGTTCGGTATCTCTCTCCCCCCACCGTTCCTTATCAAAAACATTTTTATTATATATTGCTTTTGGCGTTAATTTACCGACCTTACACCTCACTTCCAGTGGAAAGTGGTCCGACCAAAAAACATCATGATGGACCCTTACATCAATAAGACACTTCGAAACCGCCTCGGTTATAAGGCAATGATCGAGCCATCTATTGCAACTGTGACTTTCACTGGTAAAAGTATACGTGTCAGAAGTCAGACCTAGCTTAACCACATCAACACACTGCCACCTACATTCCTCACAGAAACTAATTAATTCTTTAAAAAATATTTCTGTGGGATGTGCGTTGAAATCGCCTAGGACAACGGCACACTCAGTGTCACTGCTCTTAATTATCGCATTTATTTCACTTAACACTTCTAAAAATTCTGTTAAATTATCTATACTGCCATTGTCAGTAGGCATGTATACTGAGAACACTAAGAAGCACCGCTCCCCCCAGTACACTTTCACTGCCGCTAGCCTAACACTATTACACGATACTAAGACAACCGACGAGAAAACACTTTTTCTCTCCATGATGGCCACTCCTCCATATGGTCGCCCACGCTACGAAGTTATATTTAAAGCTTCAACTTTATGAAAATTGTTTGGAGCTTGAAATACGATATTGTATGCAGTTCGATTGCGCAAGTACCTTTGCGACAACTGTTGTTTCTTTTTTATAAAAGTGAAGTAAAAATGTGGAGTGTAGTGCACCTGACGGTATATGGTGACTGGCGTGGACGTCTGCAATGGAGACCACACAGACCCAAGGATCCATTAAGTCCATAGTAGATACGAGTATGTTGGTGCACCTAAACACTTATATGTTGAAACGAAAGAATTACTTCGCATTACGTAGAATTGAAATGAAAGCAAATAAAGTCTACTTTCATTCACCTCCTGATTTATTATCAGACCCTGATCATGGTCACCGTGTATATGGTTATATGGTAATATATATATCCTCCATTCACGAGTATTGTGTGACATTTTGAGATATACAGTTTGTTTTTTTTTACGTGATAATTACGTGTAATTTGTTTGAAAACTTACAGTGCCTGTCATGAATTATTGCAATATTAGTTGACCCAAAATTTGCTCCAACAGTATTACTCGTACGTGCTCATATTTAAAAAGTTAGAATCAATCAAATTGAAAAATCGTCGCCTATAAAATCGAGGGGTTCAAGATGTCACACTGTCATCGCAAATGGGTGATATGTTTATTGAAAGGGATAAAATTAACCTAAACAGGTCATAAGTAAGTAGTCAAGCTGCTTACCTTGCAGACTTGGGTGCAGCATCAAATGTAGAGTCCCAGTTTATAGCGAATTTATTTCGTTTTTCCATTATCACCAAAAGGATAGTTTTATTCATGTTTTCTCAATCACAGATATACGTTTGATTTGTTTTGGTTTCATGTTATACGTGATACAATAGTATATAATAAATGTTTCATTTGAAGAAGGAATGAAACAACTAAACAAGCGATCTAGAATGAAGTGTTCTATGAACAGAGAGGATTTAAAAATAGAAGTAAAGAGGTAAACTGAGCGGCGGATAGAGATGTGAGGCTGAGCGATTAGTACGCTCCGCCGGCCGAGGAGATTGGGCCGTAGGGCTGTCGCGGGTGAGTATCCTACCACCCTGCACCATGCACCAAAGTTTTGGTCCTTATGTTTTCAACACTATTCCTGTTATTATTTTCCCAGAAATAATCCCGTGTAACCTTCTGGTAAGACTTTCAGGTAAGATTTTAATTGGAACATGCTTTGAATGTACGTAACACTCAGTAATCGCTAAGTGTCAGGTGAATGACACATTACAAAGTTTTTTTGTACCAACATTGTTTATTTTGGTATTAGTATTTATGGTTTTCGAAAATTAACAACAAAGTTCGAAAGTTCGAAAGTTAACAAATTAATTAATGAGTATGGGAATGAAAAATGTAAATAAATGAATTAATTAATTTATAGTTATTAATTTCTACTATGATAGCGTATCTTGTTTTGAACAAGGAATTTTAATTTTTTATAATACAAATGAGTAGAACTTGCACGGCTTAATATTACACCCAATCTCCGCATAATGGAATTTTTGGAAGTTAAGGAGAAAGTGTACGGTTGCCGGCACACTGACATGATGCGAACATTTTAGTTCTCAGTAATAACTCATCAGTGATCAATCGCAGAGTGGAATCATGTCCGTAGGTGGCAGAGACTATTTACCTACCACTGATTGCAATGCATGCATGTTTACTATCTACATTATATAAAAAAGAACTGCGCGACAACCCTAGTGAGAACGGGTAAACAGTTCGGAAGCGGCGCAGTTACGCCGAAGTGTTTGTTGCAAACTATTTGGGCTGCAGCGAAGTGTTTTTTCTTCGCTCTTCGTTCTTCGCGATTTCGCAAGAAACAGTTTAAGGAAATTTTATTTTTATTTCACGGCTGAAAGCGAGCGCGAGATGATCTGTACGTCACTTTGATTTAATACCTTAACGTCGCGGGAATGTAAAACAATGTAGAATGTGGAGCAAAAGCTTTATATTTGTACATTTTTTTATTAAAATGGTTCTTGGTATATATTTACAATTATATCTTTAGTAGGAATTTCATTCATTAAAATGTTCGTCGTCTCAGTCAATTTGTCAAGTCAACTAGTGTAGTATCGCTAACACTCACGTATATATGCATGTTCGCGTGTAAATGTTGAAAGTCATTTAAAAAGTACTGCGAGTATAAGTTGCCCATTGCAATTGGTTGAACCGAGTTGCTTTATAACTTGCGGTGAATTGCAAACGTACCGTGAATTTGTAATACGAGTGCCAGCGCGCTTGTAGCGGTTACCTTTGTAGTATATTCTTATCAATAGCACATTTCTACAACCATCATCGGCAACTCATTATTATCTCATTCTTAGGTCATTTGTAACGCTAAAGCCTACGATAAAACTCGTAACACTAGAAACGCAGTTTACATTCATTGCCCCACACAAGAATTTCTTATTCCTCGTGGGTGTCATAGGACTATAAAAGTAAATTCATCATTCAGATGTCTGCTTGGGAATCGAACCTAGAATCCTCGCGTGTCATGCGGTAATGATTACTACTGCGCGACACAGAACACCGAATTAGTGCAACCTTTACGCTAAAGCCTATGATAAAGTTGTAATATCAGTGTAATTGACACTATACTCGTAGACTGCGGTTAATTTCTATCACTGGTGCATTCGTAGCGCTATCGCCTTCGGTAAATTCGTAATACTAACGTGTTCGTAGCACTGCCGCATTCGTAATACTAAAGCGTACAGTAGAGTCGTGACATAAGCGCATTCCTACCACCACAGTCTACGGTAAATTCCTAACATTAACGTATTCGTAGCACTAACTCCTTCGGTAAATTCGTAACACTAGCATGTTCGTAGCAGTGGCGCATTTACAGAGTATTCGTAGCACTAGAAGCAATATTTCAAGCAGGTGTGAGCCGGAATACAAGGCAAACTAATCTAAATTTATCCTTCCGCGGCTCCTCGAGCGCGTGAGGGCGTCTCGTGCATTCTTCATTCAGCCGCGCGCCGAGAACCTCTCGACGGCAGAGGGTAAAGCGGTGGGCACATTACACCATTCCTTGCTATTCCTATTTACTCGGTTTCCTTTACTCAAAGCTGGATTCCACTTCGTTACGTTATAGCTACGTGTGTACACACATCGCGTTCTGCCTAAAAGTCCGAGTTCGAAGTCCCTTTGTTCAAACACTTTATAATGTTATTATTGCTTTAATAAAAATATATAAAAAATATAATGGAAGGTATGTAGTGTTGCTAATTAAACGACTGCATAATATACATATTAGGTGTCTTGTCACGACTGTTGTTGTGATATCAATGTCATCAAGAACCAAAAACATTGCCAATTAAGTAGACGAAATCATCCATCGAAATGATTAAGTCCATTATGAAAGTTGTACGTATCTAAATTATTCTTAGCTATATTTGAAGAAAAGTTGTGCAGCCTTTTGAAAATGATAAGCTCAATGTCATTTTTAGATTTGGTTTTCATTTTTGAGAAGATTTTTTAAAATAATAACCTTTATTACGTGTATGTGTGTCCCGGTGTATGTGTTGGGGCCTTAGCGCAGTTCCGCCTGCGGCGCCGCGCGCCGGGTGAACAACCCGGAGACGTGCGTCGTCGTCACGCTTGTTATAACTATCTTCAAAATTACGTTAGAGCTTCTTTTTAACTCGCCACGCAAAGGAAGGTATATCAAAAGTTTGTAGCTTATGGTTGTATGTTTCTTTTTCCGTCCTTGGCTTTGCAACTCTCAAACGTTACATGCAATGCCAAGCTCATATGTCGTCACATATCAGCAGGGCAGTGGACAGTAATAGGCTGGTCAAATTTATTCGATCCCAATAATTTATTTGGGGAATTTAGAGTAAATCGATTATTTTACTTCCATCTCTTGTAATATCGTACTTACATCTATATGATTCATTAAAGAGCTTCTACGAAGACGAAATGCAAACTTAGACGAAGTTCAAGTTCGCTATCACGTATGTTGACAACTGCCATCAAAGTGTCGTTAGCACTGCAGGTGACGGCGGGTGACGGCAGGTGGCAGTAACATGCATTAAATGATAGTTTTATCGCCAACCTAGCGCAACTTACTAGGGCAAACTTACTAGGGCAAACTTCGTATTAAATATCAGCTTGTTCGAATATGCTTTTAATGTACTGAATCGGTGACATCATAATGACTTTGACGTGATTTAAATACCACATTCTTTGCACATCTTTTCAAACAATTACGAGAGTAATTAAATTTTCTATCGTTAGCAAATAGAAGTAAACATAAGTAAAATGCCATGTATTTCGATCCACTTGATAACTGGTGGTCATTGTCGTCCATTAAACTTTGAAATCATCTCTATATACTACTTATCCCATACCACTTGTATGTGGCCTTATATGTAAGAAAACCGACAATCACTTAATTCAGAAACAAACTTCCCAGCAAAATATTGGCACAATAAAGAGCATAGTAAATATGGAAGCAAGGAATGTAAAGGAAATTTTCTGAAACACCTTTCAATAGACATCGCTACAGCAAAGGGGACAAGCGGAGCGAAAACAAAAAAACTAGCAACATTCGTTTAAAAGCATAAAGCGGCAAACGATTTCCTGGGAAGTGGCACAATCTGCTTCGGAATCTACGCTTAGAAAAATGTACTTCTACATTTTATCTAATGTCCATTGCACGACCTGTTCCCCCGCGCACTGGTTAGCTGTGACACGAAATTTGGTGGAATAAAAGTTAAAATAAATTTTATTTTATTTTATTATTTAAATTAATCCGATCAGTCGTTTTTGAAGACTAACAATAAGCTATGAAGGTTACATTTCGTACTGAATATTTTCATTTTAAAATGTGTTTTAACTCATGCATAAAACATAGACATTGGTGTCATCGTTATACTGTTTTTGTATATCATTGAGTTAATGTCAGTCCAAGGTGGTAATCTAGTAGACAACACCAGCCTATTAATGTTAAACCATACCTGACAAGATCGATATAAGGCATATTATTCTAAGTTGACTACGTCATTATGGAAATGATGTCATCATAAATTATGTCAAGTGCTCACTTTACATTACTATGAACCTGCCAAACTTTTATTATATAAAAAATACTGACCAAGTGCAGATTGGACTTGTACATTACGGGTTCCTGATCACCAAGTAATTTAAATATTAACGAAAACGCGTTACAGGTTTTTATATCACATATTTTAATATTTGCAAATATGTAAATATGTCATAATTGAAAGTGTATTGATTGTATTGCATTAATAGCTGTCATATGTATTAACTTACTAATTTTTGAGAAAACGAGTATTATCAGATGGACAACATAGTGATCCTATAAGTGATTCGTTTTATTTAACAAACAGCGAGCAAGTTACAGCTGTAAATAAATTAAGATTCAAAATCTTCTTTCTTACACAGATTATCACAGTCACTCGCCAGTCGCAATTCGCTAGCGATGAAACGAGTCATGCAGTGCACGGGGCGATTTGAGTGCCTCTTTCAATAGAATGTGTTCAGTAAAAGGTTGGGCTTAGAGCATTTTGCGAGACTGCGGGTAAAAGGATTTTCCAATTAACTCGTATCAACTTCTGGAACTAAGTTTGAAAGCACACTCCTGTTCAGGTGCAGGAATGAACCGGAGGGAACAACGGTTACACACACAAACACACAACACAGACGTCTTCTGAAATTGTAACTTTTAATTAAAGTAGCATTTGGACCAAAATTTCATAAAGGGCGATTGTCACTGCAGTAAATTAATAAAATAAAAAAAAAAAACAAATTAACTTACAAGGTATATTCTTTAAAGGTAAAAATATTTCAATTTTTTTATGTTGGAATGGTAGTAAAAAGGTACGCAGACCATCAAAAGTTAAATGGTATCTACGGCTCATGAATCATCACATTCAACCTTAAACAGGACTGAAGTACTGCCTACGATCGTGCATAAATGCGTTTCTACTCCTGACGCTGGAGATGGACGCCTCGCTTGAAATGTAGTCGTCAACCGCGCTCTCATCGAATTGTTGTTCTAACAGCTTAAAAATAATTTTTAGTTCATATTTCTGTATCTTAAGGTCTGGTCTATATCTTAAGGAAACTGGCCGCAATATAATACTTTCTTGTATTTGTGGATTTTTACAAATACAAGAAATATTCTCTTATAAATTCAGAGTCATTTCATGAACGCAGGACATAGCTCCTGGTGTATCGAATAGGTGGTGATTATGGACGCTGGGCAAACAAATAACGGTCGCATGTACATACTGCGTCCGAATAACACCTCACGAGCCGGTGTTTTTCGACGTTCCAAAATAATTATCTTAATAATTATCTACCTGCTTCGTTAAACTAAATGAAATGAAAGCATTTACCGACCAATTATGTTAATTTACAACACAACGGTATTGTTTATATTTAATTGCAAGCAACATTATACAAAGCTATTGAGTATATTTATGCAAGGATGGCTGTAATAAAAATAACCACCGTTTCGCAATACCTTAAGCCTTCAGGCTTAATTTTCGAAGCGGTTGAATTGATTTCGATAAGTTATTATGTTAAATAATTATTGGGTGCTTAATTGAGTGAGATAATTTATTGGCTTTCATAGGTGAAAACTCAGCAAAACATGACACGGTCCGTAATCGAATGAAGCCAATCAACTGGAATTGTATTCTCGACGCGGCTCTACAAATTCCATTTGATTTAATCGCGTCTCTCAGCGCCGGACGAGCGTTCAACTTTTGCGAAGTTCCGGGTAAACAATAGCAGGAAACAAACGATAAAATGCAAACATAACAGGAAAGTAGCATTGAGGATTGGCTGAGCGCAAATAAATCAGCGCCGACCGCAGCCATCGCGCCGTCGGCGTCGTCGGCGTCGCCGCGGGACGAGAATTCGGACATCTGATAAGTAAGAGGAATGTATGTACACGACTGGGAATTGCCAAAATACTAGTACAAGCTTGCTTATTATCTACATATTTTTCTTTATAGTATACTAGCTTTTGTTGAAGGCTTTGCTCACATCATTATGTCTACCCTCTATGTATATTTGAAGTATATATAGAAAAAGAATTGTACATTTTTTATCTCTTTTACCTTTTTTATTTATTCGTTCTATTATATTTATTCGAATGACTACCTCATTTTTCAAAATAATGTTCTTGTTAGAACTACTTAACAATTGCTTTAATAGTGAAGGAAAACGTGAAGAAACTTGCGTGACCAAAGATTCTACATAAAGATTTACAGGTGTGTCATTTTGCCAATCCCTATGACTATGGCATACCCCTTCATATTCAAAGAGCCGACCCGCTCCTTGCTCTTGGATAAGGGTATAGGAAAAATAGAAGAAATTTGTTTAATAGAGTACAACGCACCGATTGCTGCGAGACAGTCCCAAGGTGGCCGGCGCGCCGGCTACGGCGCTATCGGTGATGAAAATATTTACATTTCGTTTTAAATTTTACAGAGCGAAATTTTCTGTAGACAAGAGTTTGCATAAATTTAACAGAATAACTGGTGATCGTCCGAGCTAATATAAAAATATGCCAAAGATACTTGTGCAATTCCGTAATATTCTATGCTTTGTTTTATGACTATATCTAGTGAGGTCCATATTTCAAAATAATACATAAATTATTACGTTTAATATGCATCACATTTTTCCTAAATTTCTGTACGCTTCTAAAGGAAAAATAAACGCAACGGTTTTGAAAGCTTCTTTAACTAAAATACTTATTTTACTTACTGTATCAATATTATTATTACAATATATTAAAGAGATTTAGATGCGTAATCCCATGTGTAGCCCGGTCGAAAAGTCAGTCATTTATACATCTTTAATTACATGATATGCAATAATTTTGTACGACTTTACTTGTTGGATTTAAAATAAAAAATGATTGCATTGTAATAAATTAGTAAGAACTTACTTTAAATAACAATTTATTATTAATTGATGGATCAATAAATTTACAATAACTTTCTCCTTTTCGTAAGCAATATCGGTAGGATGCTGGAGGGCCACTCAGCCCGGTTTAATCAATTGCTGATTCCACCCCGTGCCTCGTGTTCTCTATTTATCCCTTTGGCTCGAAAACATCGAAGAAAATGTACTTACGAAGTAACTTTTAGGTGTTTATTTATTTATCTATTAAATTATATTTTTTTATTCTCAATGTAATTATTATTACGCCTATGTTAAATATAATTCATCAAGTGATATTTCATAAACCTAATTAAAAGACGTAAGAAATTGTTGTTTTACAAGCAGTTTACTGACACATGAGGCGAACGTTATTAACCTCAAAAGAGGAGAGGCTTTGTAGCGGGCAAGGATTGATTTCGGATGGGACTCTAGTTATTTAAATAGTTGATTAGAAATTTTTGTAAATGGCATTTGACCTTTTCCACGAAATAGAATGCACGTGTATTTTTCCCTTTACCTTTATAAAGTAAGGTTTCATCTATTAATTATTTATTTATTTATTACTTGCTCCATTAATAAAATCAACTTCCACAAATAATCCAAATCTACGAGCTAAAATTAGTTTTTGTATGTTTACTTTCATCACCCT
>DWON01010695.1:0-10618 GCA_018251015.1 Phocides pigmalion okeechobee
CGAAGTTTTCTAAATACCTGGCATATATACAAAACTCGCTATCGGAGCACGGCCGCTCCCCAGGCACATCAAATCGCCTGGAGGGAGATCTCCCTTTGCCAAAGTCGGCATATATACAGTCTAGAGAAAACTCCAGTCTAATGCATCTGACGACGTGCTCACATGCGTTACTACTCCCGAGGATGGAGATGGTCGCCTCACTTGTACGTTTAGCTGGCAACCACACCTTTTCTACCGAAGTGCTAGAACCGCTTGATGGGGGATGAGGGCTACGGTAGCATAATACTTTCTCCGTTGAACTTTGTTCTACCGTCTTATACCACTTTCCTCCGTCACCACTCTACATTTATATATTTACTAGTACCCACGACTTCGTCGGTGATGATTCAATTAAACTGACATAACTTCTTTATTTGTTAACCAATGAAAAAAGCACTAAATATTAAGTTCAGACCATCGCAATATAATCCTGGAAACTGCATTCAAATCGTATAAGGAGTTTCTGAGATTAGCGTGCACAAACATAAAGATATACAGACTTACAGAGATACAGATATACAAACAAACAGACAAAACCAAAATACATTGTTTTGAGTTCTCTTGCGTATATAAAGGCACACCGATATTATATAAATAGTAGCGATCAGTTACTTTGTTTACTTAGCGATTTGCCTCTTGAAAACGCGAATAATATTCGTTACCAAGAAATCCTGAAAAGTTATCGTCAATTACGGGCAGAAGTGGCATGCGCAATTAATTTCAATCTACATTGCATGTTTCAATTTGTTTCAAGCTTACATTATGTGATGACGAACGAATTTATTGCAGATTTTTCCTTTAAACAAAAAAGAGGATGATGGGTTTTCTGAAGAACCCAGTAAAACTGGCCTAGAATGTTGGTGTCTACTTCTAGTGGTTACGACTTTGCAAAGTCTGTAATTATGGATTTGATCTGGTTCAGGACACATTAGTTACTAACTACTTGAGGTACTACTGTTACTCGATCTTTTTATTGGAAAACGATACATAATTTCAATTATTTATCAACTTTTAAGTATTTACATATTAAAAACCTTAAACCTGAATATAATAACCTAAACTAAACAATTTAAAGGATCCGTGCTTATGGACATAGTACCAAGAAAGCAGGCTACATTCCCGCACTGAATAGCAACTGCATTTCTCTGACCGAGATATGAACCAGCCCTCTCGTCACCAGCGTCGATCAAACGTGAGACGAATTGGAAATATGTGTATATGTTTTTACCAGCCTGTTCACAATAGTTTAGATTCTGCCTAATTTGTGAACAGATGACCGTGTATGAGTTGTTCCAAAATAATTAATACACGTTCTTTCATTGAAACAACTGTAGCAAAACATAACAATGACGTATAATATGACTTACGTATCACGTGGTCTCGCACGACACCATGTACCGGCATTATGTCCACGTATAATTTCATTTAATTATGTTATTAACAATGCACGGTTCAATTTGTTGTCGAACGGAGATTAACGAACGCTTCTTTGTTATTTATTTTTTCAATATAATATAAAAGATGGTTGAACAACAATTCTGCTACGTTGCCCTTACAATGCACTGTAAAGCCATTCTTGTGTTTTGGTTACCGGCTACACTTCCAAGCGAGGCGACAAGCGTAGTCCTCAAGAGTAGGAATGTATCTATCACGGTATCAGACAAGACTTTCGTCTTGTTTGAGATTGGACGTAGATGTCCATGGGCTGGGGAAGCCACGTAACATTTTGTGGCGACCACTCTCGTTTGCACTTTTCCAACATAACGAAAGAAGAATAGTAACATGTTTGCCTGTGCAACAAATACCAGTGTACACAAAGAGGCGCTGCATACATTTTTCTATTACAGTTCATGGTTCAATTAGTTCCAATCAATCATTTAGCAATGATAGACGTTGTTTTATATTTCGTTTTTTTCTGTTCTTACGAGGAAACCAATAGTAATTGTCAGATTTTCCTGAACAACAGTTACCGATAACAACAGTCGCACACACGTCACTTTTAATTATATTACATACATTACAAGATTAATTATGTTTCAATGTGTTATCAGCCGGAGTTGGACGAAAGCTCGAATTTTATATATTCTTGATTTTAATTCCGTAAGCAAGAAAACATATACCGGTAACTTGATTTTACTAATCATGGAGTAACCCCCAATAAAGAGGTCGCACACAATAACTTTAAATTTACACTGTAAGGTTCAACTTGTTTTAATGTTTTATCGAATTGAGACGCGCTAGAGCTCAAATTGTTTAGTTCATTATTAGGTACATATCAACATATCTACCTAATAATCCTAATATTTAATAATAATAATAATAAAAAGTAAAGTTATCTCAAATGAGGACTATTTCATAATAATAGCAACTGAATACCGAAGTGTTTGCCATTATTAATCTATACAAATAATATTATAACTTATCGCTGATTGTACATGGAAAATATATGAGAAAAACTATTATTACGGGCTCACATTAAATCAATAGAACAATAGTTATTCGAGTACATGTTTGTTTCTGTGTTTGTGCTCGCTAATCTTCGAAACGGCTTAACTTACATGTTTGCTGTTTTCAGCAATGTATTGCAGTAAGCTTCCTTTCAGTCGTTTATAAACAACAAGGTTTTGTTTTATAGTTTCGGTGTGACAACATAATTTTCATATTTTCTATAGCAAGACTATTAGAAAATCTGAAAAAACCGCATAAAATGAAGCCGACATGAATGTAGTCGCGGGCAGCATAAGTTTATGTCAGTTTCTTTTGTTATTGTATTTTTCTGTAACTGGTATCCACAATAAAATAGAATATTGTGTTGTATTAGTCCCATACGAAGCATTATCTATTAAAAGTCTATTGCTTAGTTCGTCCACGTAGAGAATACTTTCAATTTACATTCCACGATTCAATTTGTTTCAACGCTAGCCGGAGAGGAGATGGAGCCGCGACGGAGCCATTGTTTATGATTGAATTTGTTACTATAAATAAGTGGTTGTTGCTGTTGTTTTCTTGAAGGAAGGAAATGGTTTCTTGTGTACACGGCGCTCTAGATATTTTAATAATAGTACAGTGGCCAGGAAACTGTAAACAGCGTTAAAAGATGTTTCTTTTGTGTTGACATTTTTAATGTAGATTTTTAGATTTATACAAATAATCAGACTAAAATAAATGTTTAAGCTATAAATAATAATATTATATACATCGTAACTAAATATTTATGCTACAATTTACAACACCTATACCAATATTATATTATAAAGAGGAAAGCTTGTTTATAAAATAAGTTACGCAAGAACTGGACCTATATGAACCATTTTTTCACAACTGAAAAGCTTCGTTTTCAGGACGAAACGCAGCTTTCCATTAGTGCATTATTGTTATAATGTAGCTTGTTTGTCTGTGCATTGTGGGTAATAATTTCAAAATACATTTTAACCTGTATTAGTGCAGTGTTCACTATTGTACTGCAGTAAGCTTTACTTAATATTAACCCTGCAGTGCATACAAAATCAGTTTTATTTTGTAAACGGTAATAGTCAACTATTAGATCTTATAATAAGTATTTAAATATAATATCAATAATATCTAATAATAATATCATAATCAACAGTAATAGTTAGTTTCTTGTGCTTGTGTTAAAAAAAGAGTTTATAATTCAGTTTTGCTGATTTTATATAGTTAAGCATATTGTATGATTATAATTCTATAAGTAAAATAAAGAAGATTTTAAAAAAACAAAAATAGTTTCAATTTGAAAGTGGACTAAGTATGTAGTCCGCATGACTACTGTTGTCTCGTTTAGATGCGCGACCACTGCAGGGTAAAAAGTGGAGAGGTGCAGTTGCCAGCTACACTTTGAAGTGAGGCGACCATCTTAATCTTTAGGAGTATCAAAACATATATGTTCAAGCTCAGATAGGATTTTAGTAATATTTGTGATTCTACATAGATGTATATGAGTTGTGACTACTTATCATAAGGTGGTTTGCATGCTCGTTTGCTACTCTTCTCTTTAAAAAAAAAAGTAACTTGATTTTATCTTTAAATATACAGTCACTGTATGCTAAGCAAATATTCTGTGTACTTTTGATCTTAAATGTATTTCATATGGATGTAGTAATAGATTACCATTTCATGACTATACTACTTAACACTCTCCCTGCACAATTTGGCACAATACGGTTGTGGCTTATACACAGCTGCGTTGTATGTACAAATCTTTTTATTATGAAAGAGTAAGAAACGGGCATGCAGCCCACCTGACGTTAAGTGGTCACTGCAGCCCATGGACAACCACGTCCGATCTTAAATAGAACAGAAGTTCTATTTATGGATGGATGTGGATGCGTTCCTACTCTTGAAGACTAAGATGGTCACCTCCAATAATGTGTCTCCGGCAACCACACCTCCCCAACCGAAACACAATACATGAAGAACATGTTGCTTTACGGCGGGTTATGAGGGTGGCGGTGGTTCCGCCCCAGGCGAGCTCTAACGGCTCTACCACCTTTGAAATCTATATGGATTATGAGCTAACACAAGTGCTGTGTTTGCGTCGGCGTTACAAAACTGAAGGCAGTCATTACATCTGCGTATTCGTGAATGGTACACTGAGGCTGACAAAATACAATATTTGTGTGAATTGTCAGAATCTGCTTGCTAAAGAAAGGGCTCCAGTTTAGTGCCGCCTCATGCAAACCCGACTCAATGTAATATATGAGCACCACAGTCGGTGTTAAATGTGTTTCATAGGGACATAGTAATAAATATACATGGATAACACTGAACACCTTTTCATCACACAGGTTACATACACATGTGTAACTTCCATTTCATGACAATATTACTTCAATTAGGTAATTTATAACATATTTTTAGATGCACTATACTAAGTGCATTATAATTTATTATGAAGAAATTATCAAAAGTTTAACATGTATAAAGTTTCTTAATTAGCTTTTGTATATTTTTTCAGAATGCAAATTTAATGATAAATTTGGCCAGTATTCAAAAGATTGACCTAGAGAAGGTATCGCAGATTAAAAGAATACAAGTTATGGATACAACCCAAAACACTAATCCGAATTTGTCTTATGAACAACATGATAGTTTTAGGAAAAGTATGGAAGAAAGTCAGTAACTGGTGTGTAAGTTATATTAACCCTTTCACTGCCAAGCTTTTATTCACTTCGCGTGCACCCAGCGCCAGAGCCAGTCAATAGGAAGTCTTCAAATTAATAATTTTTGTATTATGGATATATGTTAATTTATTATTGTAATATATTTTTTTATATAAGAAGAATAGCAAACAAGCATTCAAACCACCTGAGGTTAAGTCGTCACAGCTTATAAACATCCACATACGACCACAAACAGGACCAAAAGTCTATCTGAGCCTGAACATAGATGCATTGCTACTAGTGAGGAATAAGATGGTCACCTCACTTCTAAGTGTAGGTGACAACCGCAGCTCTCCAACTGAAACACAAGTAATTCTTTATGGTTCAAACTATAGGTCTCGCACCTTTAAATTTTTTATTACTAAGTTGTATTTTTGAAAACAGAATGTATAAGCACAAAATAATAAATATTTAATTGATTTTTTTTATTTACATGTAATTGGCAAATTGTATTTTCCTTAATATTCAAAAAAACTAGGTCCAAATAATTTCTTGTTCGGTTAGCTTAATTAGGTATGTATTTATTAAGATATAATTAAGGCTATTGTTAAATATTTTAGGTGAGTGTTTGGAACAACGAAGTATTGTGTATAGTATACTTCATTTTTCTTCTTAGTATGTTAAGATTAATGTTTTCAGTTCATACTCTTGTGTATAATATATTAGGTCTATAATGTGTTCCATTTGCATGTGAGATTACTATAAAAATATTTAAAATAAGGGTACAGGACAATCAGTTCCAAATTTTAATCCATTTTTGTTTAAATTTTCAATATAGGTATAGCGAATATGGGTATGTTTGTCTATTGTGTACATTTATTTATGAAGATAAATTAATAGTTATGACAGTCTATGTGTTGGAAGCTGGATGGCTACTCTCATTCTCTATCATTGTCATAACTATTGTTTAAAATGTCTAATTTAAAATTTACCGGAGTTGCGCCTTTAATGACATTACCCACATTGCTTATACACAAAAGGTCAAATTTTGACATTAGTCCTATTAGTTCCATGTTTGATGGAAAAGAGTGTGATGGAAAAGAATGTTATTATGTGTAGAAATTTTGTTAATTATTTCATAAGTAATAAAACCATTATACATAAGAAAGTTGATTTTTATTTCACTTAATTTACATAGTTATAACTTAGGTATAATATCTTTACTAACATGTTTGACATGCAATATAACGAATAGTTTAAGAAGCCCACATATTATGAATTAATGAGATAGAAATTAATGTCAGGCACTGTTAATTCCTGCTTTAATGTGTATATATTTAAATTTGAGAGAACTTTATATTTATTTAATTAAGTAGAAAAACAAACATTTTATTTATCCTAATCACTTATATATTCTAATTATGTTTACCTTAACTATTGGACCTACCAATCAAAAGATTGTGTGCTGTGTCCGAGCTAAAATGCATTTTTTTTTGTGTGGAAAATTACACATTTATTAAAAACTTAATCTTGATTATTAAATATTTTTAAATGTATTGTTTCGTATATTCGAAGTAGTGACTTATAATAAATTATTTTTCTTTTTAATGAACAAACTTGAATCATAACGACACATGTTACATTGCAAAATTTTTAAAACAAATACCAGTTTCATGGGTTTCATATGAAAAAGTTGCTTTGCTTAAAATTACCAAGGAAAGTATGTTTTCTATTAATGTTTTTCGTGAATAGACCCTCTAGACTAGACCCGACATCCACATATTTGACCAAAGTAACTTTATTAAATCGAATGAACGAAGGCTTGCACTGAGTGATGGTATAGGTACAGTGTAAAAACTAATATGACAAGGTACGTAATTTTAATGCCATTTTATCTGAGTTGCCGCAGAACCCTATCCCTAAACCAGTTTAACCAGACGACAGTAAGGCCTGCACTTATACGACATTTATAACATACTCTCATATTCTAAACGTACATATATGACTCTGCCTCAGCCGGTTCTAATATTCGGATCACATAAGTGAATGAGTTGAAACCTAATTGCAAACTAAACGGCTCACGGCTCAGTCGGTATGAAATTAGTATTTTCATAGCTATAGAATTCCTAGGATAATTTTTAAGTAGATATGCCTATTGAATTCGTATTTTTATGGCTTGGCTATAAACAATAAAATACAAACTGAGCTTATCTGTGAGTGAACCGATTCGCGGCTCCGATTAAAGATACTTTGTAATATAGGTAGTTATTCATATTTATTGTAACTTTGATGCTTGCTCTGATATTCAATATAACAATAAATAAAGATTTTGGTTTGTTTAGGCCCCGTGACCTTGAAATACATTTAAAGAGGATTATTAAAAATCTTAACTTAAATCAATTATTAGAAGATCAGTAAAATTCCTAACTTCAATTCCATTATGAGAGGAATATCGAGAACATTTATAAAACTATTACGCTTAGCTTTCATGTCCTATTTACGGATCAAAAGGTTTGCGCAATTTCAAGCAGATTATCTAGAATTGGTGCTTCCATTTTATATTAATTTGGTCGGACAAATGTATACATATTCCGACTTTATTTTTTATCTTAGAACAATAATTGTGAGTCAATGTAATATAAGTAGGTATGTAATGATAATAGGTCAAATACTTAAACTAATTACGACAAAATTAACACACCAAAAAGGAGTAGTTTAGTTGGGCACCTTAATTAGATCTGCACATAACCTACCAAAATTCATATTCTTAAATAGGCAACACCAGATACGGTTATACTCACTTTTTATAATAGTTTCAACAAATTAATATGTTTATCTAAAATCGATACATTTATGGCGTTAGGCCTTTACTGGAGTTAACTGATTAATATTTCACCTAAAGCCATGTGGTAACAGCTTACAGACTAGATAGACAACAAATATATATCTAAGTTTATATTGTATCAGTGTTGAAACACGGCTGATTTTTCTTTGAATCTCTGTCTTCGTTGAGCTTTCTCTTCAGCCTCGCGACGTTTTTCTTCTTGTTCTTGAATAATTTCATCATGGAACTTGTTTGTCTTAGCGAGCTCTTCTATTTTCGCTTCGAAGAAGTTTTTGGCACCATTAACCCCAACTTGGTCAACATTTATTTCCGTCAACCTAGCCAGAGCTTCTAAACCTGAATCCGACTCGAGTTCCCCTGCTCGTGCTTTGCTGAAATGTTTATTAATTCAAGTTATTACAGTTTCTTCATTATAATTAGATCATAACGATATGTACTTAATTGAATTAGTTAATTCCTACCTACTATCTAAAATGGGCTAAAGGATGTAATTATAACAATTAACTTTACAATAAACATAAAATTAACAGTTTAATTTCCGGAATGAAAATTGTATTCCATTACGGCCGAATGTAATGTCTTACTGTTGAGTGCTTTTATGATTACGAAAACGATGAAACAAGTAATATAAATTTGGTAATTTACTGTTTAAATTACGAGTTCAATGATAAGTACTACATTGAAATTACGGTTACTAGGTACGTGCTGAGCGCCCTTCAGTTGAAAGTTACATTTGTCATTTGTGACTGTAATTTGCCAGTGGATTTCTATTGTTTTTTTAATAGAATAGTGATTATCTAAATAGACGATCGTCAATGCATTTCTGGCTTAGCGCTTGACACGTGAGTCCACTAATCATCTTAAAGTAAGACTAATTAAGGACGTCGCCACTCTGGTAATAAGGTTTCATACATGTAGGAGAAGATTATGAACTATAGAGATTTCTCAACAGGTGTACGTAAGTTTAATCATGATAACTTATAAAATCGTTGCGATTGAAACCTAATCATGTAAGTGAGAAATATTGATATCCTAAAACGATTTTAATTGGTGCTATTCAAGTGTGTTTGAACTACCTACAGTATATTTAACCGCAAAGCTCCGTGTTAACGCCTCATGCAGCCTCTGATATGACTTTAGTCATGTTTCAAGTTGGATGTAGTGACCTTTTAATGCCAGGTGGCCTACACGTTAGTTTGCTACTCTTCTAACAAAAACAACAATCTGATTGGCTCTAAGTACACATACTAAGGTAGAGATTGAAAGACGTCTTACCGGTATATCAACAGGAATTCCCTGAAACTAATCTTGTTGTCACCATCTTCGTCAACCTCGGATATCATGGCCTTGAGACCGAGGTGCGTCTGTGGTGCTCCCAGCCTTTCCATCATGCGTTTTACCTCAGTCAGATCGAGGTATCCATCACGACCTTCGTCGAACCTGTAACATTGCAAAGGAGAACATAATTTAATATACATGAAAACATGTAATATTATACCTACAATAAAATTCAAAGCGCTGGGCTTCAAACTATATGCTACAAACAAAAATGCATTTTTTTTTCTATTATTCAAGTACTATTGGCCATATATGTAGTTTCTTTTTTATAGTTTGGATTAACTCTTATTTAAGACAGTTATGAAAAAATTTGAACATTACGTAAAACTCAAAGAAAGTTATTTAGTATTTTGAGTTTTTAGAAAATTAAGGATATTGCAGCTTAGCCTCTATGACTCAAAACCCGCGATATATAAATTATTTGCCGATAAAGCAAGCACGTTTGGGGATGATAATAAACATCTTTTAAACAAGTTTCTCAATAGAATACTTTGAATTTGGTACTTCGTAACTTATTTCGAAACACTATAGTAAGATAAACAAGCATTCCATCTTTTTACTCACTGTGTAGACTTCATGAAAATAAGACTGATCTAATACATAACTGTTCTAAAACATGGTGGTAAATCCCCAGTTAAAACACTGACTACATACTTCTTACTACATAGATACTACCTACTACATACTACCTACTTCTGTAATGTAAGAGCCCAAACACTATTCAGAAAGCAAGTGTAGAGGTACTACATATTGTAATATGTGGAAGTAGGACCGTTACGTAAGAACATTGTTATTTAGGCTCGCCCAGAAAGTTGAGTGTGTATTATGAATGCAAATGTCACATATTTCATATGACTACCTGATACTTCATAGCAGTAGTCGACAAAGAAAGCAAAAGAAACTCAATTTGCACATTGATGCACAGCTATTTATGATAAAAAGTTTTGAAACATTACAATAATTAGAGTCGCTTGAAAAATATGCATCTTCTTAACATCATGCTTAAAATGTGCAGTGAATTTATGTGCATACATTCCGCTTGCCCTGCCTGACATGTCCTGATTGCAATTAATACCTCCGTAAATACGCCGAATTTAGATTTCTATTCTGGGTCTGGGGTACCTGCTCACTTGCATTTGTTTTTGAGTGGCTCAATGACACTAGTGGGACTTTGAGCATCTAAGGAAATCGTTAATACATTTTTAACTAACCAGATATACAGAATTAAAATAGTCTTCGAATGACGAATCTATAAATATTGTTATTAAGTGCATGTTAG
>DWON01010696.1:0-10618 GCA_018251015.1 Phocides pigmalion okeechobee
GTAGACACAGTTTAGATGTAACATGCAACTGGTTTGATATATCTGCAATCAAAAAACAAACATCGTTCATCAGTCAAAATAAAAGTAATATTTTTAATAGTTGAGACTTTCAGCCTACAACTGGTACCCAGCACTTAACGCTCCTTTTATTCCAGATTCCAGTTGCTACGGAATCCTAAAAGGATATTTTTCTGTCGTCCGTATGGAGAATAAGATTTCTGGTTTCACCTGTGGGTCAGCCAGCGTTATTAATTTCTATGGGGAAATTTTAGGTGGTATGGAATAAAACATAGCAGGAAGCGGATTTAGGTTTTATTCAACGAAATAATAACGAATAATAACTTAAAAAGAATATCGTCTTAATAACTATATTTAAAAACCATATTTTTTAAATTACGCCCATATAGTCATGTAACATTCTTTGATACATATACATCATAAATCGCGTATTACTTTACACGATGTATGTTGTATTCGACTTCAAGTGGGCCTGTTTATATGGAGTTCATTAGTAGTGTACACATGGGTGGCAGTAACTGCATTTACAATTCTGAATTTCTGCAATTTCTTTGCTTCTATTTGTTAATAAAAATCTTATAAATTACTTCTTCGATCGTACCGTACAAGACACATGTCGCATAAAGTAAAGAAAGAAACAAAGAAAAGAAAGAAATCTTCTATTGACATATGCCTACTATACCTACTATTCAACAGCACATTAACGTTGTATGAATGAATCTCTAAATATTACAAAACAAAGTCCACTGTTGCATTCGTCTTTCTGTTCATGATAAACTCAAAAAATACAGGACTGATTTTCTCAGTTTTCAACAAGAGGTAGAGTGATTCCTGAGGAAGGTTATTGTGCATAAAACGTTAAGTTTTTTTGTCAATCGGGTAAGAAATTAAATAGTTAAAATCAATATAGCAATTCATTCGTCGTTCGAAATAGATGTTTCTAATTCTCGTTTTTGCAACTAGGTAATGACTGGATGCATATATGAAAGAGAAATAATGTAAGTAAATATGAACTGAGCGAAGAATATGAATGAAGAAGAATATGATATGAGTGAAGCTGGGCCGGATCGCTAGTTAAGTATGAGCAAAACAATACTTAAAACTATGAAATTTTCGCTTAACCTTTTGCTTTATGACGCGCCTCAAGATGCGAATACTTTGGTGTCCGTCGTCTTAACGCAGGACGTTTGGTCCGATAGGGCTGTCAGTGTACAATGACCTATCTCACCCCGCAATAAGCGCCCAATGACAGTTGAATGGGACCCACACAATGGGTACGCGCAATTTGTAACAGTTGTGGGCAGAAATGAATCTGCACACCCTACGTGGGTTAAATGCAACCATTGGTAATATGTTAAAATATATTTTTTGGATAGTGACGTGTTTTTTTTTTGTTTTTGGACAATTAGGTATCTTTTCCTTTTTACACAGCTACGTATTTTTTGTCTGTTTTTCTTTTTTTGGTTTTTTTTTCTAGTTTTTGGTTATTTGTACAGTTACGTATTTTTTATATGGGAAGAGTAGTAAACTAACATACAGATTAGTCGATGTCAAGTACTCTGCAGCCCATGTACAACCTCAAACAATACTGCAGTCGTATCTAAGCTCATACGTAGATGCTCTTGAGGACTGAGATGGCCACTTTGCTTTTAGATGTATTCGATAATGCACCGTCCAACTGAAACACAAGAGATTATTTACAGCAGTTTGCCAGTCGATTTTAGCTCCATGATCGTACTACAGTTCTGTCACTTGTTCATAACAATGGTCGAACTGTAGTTCTGCCACCTGAGGTACCTAGTAATATGAATAAATCGATACCAATAATAATATTATATCTGATCGCTGTTTATACATGGAAGAGAAGACTAGTTTTATGCATTGTAGCCTTTATGAAAGCAATAGAATCCAAAAGAAACGTTGTTAGCATTTTTGTGTTTTCGTCTTTGCGTTTGTGCACGTTAATCTCAGAAACGGCTAAACCGATTTCGGTGCCGTTTTCATTAATATATTGTTATAGCTTAAGTTAATTCAGTGTTCGTCTCATATCAACGGATAATAATATAAATGTCATTTTAAAAGTTACACGTGTGGACATGGAAACTTGCTGTTAGAAAATCTAAAAAAAACTCAAAGTGAAGTCGGCTAGTACAAAACATGTGTAACACTGCGAGGCGATGCTAGTACAAATATAGATTTTATAACGTCCACAGCCTCACAAAACTGGGTCTAAGCCTCCGGCGTTCCAGGTAACGGTAAGCAGGCGGTATGGACCACGTGTGTTTTTAGGATAATTGAATATTCATGTTCCTTAAACGCTTCGGCTTGCTTAACTTAACATTATATTTTTTTTATTAACTTCATCAACGGTTATTGATATCTATATATTATACATAACAATGTATAGATTTTATGCAACTGAGACGGTAGCGAATTAGCACGTAGACCATCTGACGTTCAGTACTCACTGCAGCCTTTAATAATGCAACCTCAAACAGGACTGAAGCCATATCTGAGGTAATACGGACAGACGAACCGACGGGCAGACGTACAGACGGACAGATGGATAAAGATCCCAATTGTTCTATCTCATACACCGCGAATTCAAATACCATTTTCATGAATCGTTAATGTCTTCTGCTGTTACAGTAGAGTGACCATGACTTATATTAATAAAACCGAACATGGACGTAGACTCACACAGACACAATCTCTCTTTCTCACTCTCTATCACACTCATATACGCACCCTTAAATAGTCGCAGCCCATAGACATCCACGTACAACTACAAACACGGCTGAATTTCTATCTGAGCTCGAGCGTAGATACATTGCTACTCCTGAGGACTAAGATGGTCTCCTTGCTTCAAAGAGTAGCAGACAACCGCACCTGTCCAACCGAGACACTGTGCTGTGCTGTGGTGACTTTCCACAACTGGATAGGAGATGGCGCCACACGATCCTGAAGCACGCTATCGAAGTTTTCTAAACATCTTCATATATATACAAAACTCCGAAATGAGACCATCGGAGCACGGCCGCTACCCAGGCAACATAACCCGCCTGGAGGGAGATCTCCCTCCGCTAAATTGCTTTACGGCAAATTATAAGGACGACGGTGGTACGTCCCCGGTCGAACTATAGTTCACCTATAGTCTCTGGCATTTGACTGACGCTGCCAGTGACCAAAGCGTGAATTCTTTTCGCGACGAGAATAGCTATCGCTATTCAGCGTAAGATACGACCAGTATTCTTGTTACCATGCCGTGCCGTGTGCTAAAAGGACACATTCGAAAAATGTGTAAATACCCGAATAACCTCCTACCTTCTGTGTTCTTCTACCATCCTATTTATACAAAAAAACATATATGTTGATCAAAAATTTTTTTTCATAAATTATCAATATATAAAAGAGTATATAAATATTATAAAAGAGCCTCCCTGTAGCGTCTGTCTGTTCACGATAAAAAAGTACTGTACGGATTTTCCCACAATTTTCTACAACAGATAGAGTAATTCCTGAGAAAGGTTTTGATGCATAATAAGTTAAGTTTTTTTTTTTAAATTGGGCGGGAAATTAAATAATGACGGGATGCACGAATGCGTAGGTTATTTCATGTTGTGAAAATTTATAAAATAAAAGCGGACGAAGTCGCGGGCAATATTAGTCTTATCTAAAACTAAAACAGGTCTTATGAAGATCTGTCTCTGCTCGTATAGCTTATGGTCATTTGGAACACCGGTTGCCCGCATCGTGGCCTTCGATAGTTCCAATTGTTCCTTTAATCCTGTACATATCCAGTTCTCTGGAGACCCTATTCTTGACCCATATGCGCTTCTATGAGCACAATTATCAGAGACTTCTTGCTCTGTGATTTAATGCTTCTTCCGAATATCTATTCCCTGTTATTACTTTGTTTGATTTAGCTTATATGCTTAATCTGAAGATTGTTTGAAAGAGGTTTCTCGTAAAGTATATGTATGCCGTAGATATCCGAGAATCCAAGTCAAAAAAAAGATATGAGAAAAACGCAGTGATATCTATGGCATGTATTTTGGTGGAGAATGTCATGTTTTTGTCAACGCGACAGGACGGAGTCGTGTGTGGAAGTATTGAATTTATACTAGCTAATCCGACAGACATTGCCCTGTCTCACATATAAATAGTCGATCCGTAACTTAATAAATGAAAAGGTGTTTTAAAAACATTCCAAGCGAGCTTTCAAACGCGCGAATTCAAAGCAAACTGTAAAATTTTGAAAATAATTTTAATCCCTTAAAAACTACATTTGAAATCAAATGATTCAAATTTAATTTTAGTTTTTTTTTTCCATATTTTTAATTGAAATTGAATTGAATTTGAATTGAATAACTATATATGATACAAATAAATGTTGTAGAGAAGATCTGTAACCATTAGTTGAATGGTGATGAATTGATGATAATGAAAATAATTATGAAATGTATTCGTCCCTGCCAAGCAGTTGGACAGTTGATGATATTCATAATGAAGATGACAGATATCTATGGGTATCATAACTATAGTTATATATCATAACGATGATAAAATATATTCGTGATTATCATAACTATACTATCATCAACTCCAATAGGAACTTAACCCGCCACTATTAGAACTGAAAAGGTTTCATGCAGTAATATTACATGTTGGATCGCAAGAAACCTCAACTACACACCTTAAATTCATTCGCGAAACTCCCAAATACATTTTCCTGGAAACTGTATACACATGTTTATTTCTTTACTCAAAGAAAGATGGCCGGAAAAAACGCCGAAAAGGCTATCAGGGCCGATTCTCTGCACACAACCCACGCAAATGGTATAACCCTTCATTGTAAAAGTAACCCTAACACCATGCAGTAATACTTAGCCAAGCAGCACTCATAACTTGGCCAGGTTGTAACTGTAGTGTCGTAAAAATAGCGTTTCGTTTACGGTGATACGATGACGGCCGAATTGTTCCGAACCTGCCCGAACAGTCAAGTTGTTTCTAGTTTAGGATTATGGATATGAGAGTTCTTGGGTTTTATAGCAGAAATTTAATAAGAACCTCTTCAACGGGATTAAGAAAGCCTTCGTAACTTCAAGTGAAAGATGTTAACTTGTTTAGTGTTTGGCAAGTGATAAGATTTTTTGTGATACTTCTTTCTATAAAAAATATCAGTCTTAAAGTAATAGCCTATGTCAAAGTCAAGCTTATATCAAAGTGAAAGTCAAAGTTTAATGGAATTTATTTAAAGTTTATTCTTATAGAACTCTTTTTGAAAGTCAAAAATATCTACCACCGGAAAAGGTTCAGAATGTATTATTGAAAAGAAGATACATCTACATTCAATTTCAAATAGGCTTCTTCTGTACTTTATTAAGGTAATCTTCTCTATTTGCGATTTTTTTATGTTAAAAAGGTAGTAAACGTGCGTGTAAGCTAAAGTAAAGTTAAATGGTCTTTGCAGCCCATGGACATCTACGTCCAATGTTGAGCAGGACTTAAGTTTTGCCTGACATCGTGCGTACCAACGCAACTCTTGAGAATTAGAATGGTCGACTCTTTTGTAATTGTAGTTGGCAAGTGCACCTCTCCGATTGAAAATAAAACTGCTTCACAGCGGAGTATAAGGATGGTAGTGGTGACTCCAAGGTTGAATTGTTTCAACCGCCTTGCCACATGTCTTATGAATATATATGTATGTAGATTGCTAATCCTCAGGATAAAAATGGTCTCCTAAAGCGTAATCATACCGCTATGACTATACCTCTCCCAGCAGCAGAAGAAACAAGAGTTGTTTGACGACGGATTATGAGGATAGCGGTGGTACCTCCCCGCACGAACTGTGGTTCTACTATGCGTCGATCTTTGTGTATGATATTGTATTCTTGGGTCTCATCTTTTAAATAATACATGAAGGAAGTGGCCATTAAGCGCGTAGCTACGCTTGTGTAGATTGTGTACGATCGAATAAGTGACGTCAGATACGGGATTTGAATGGGCGATCGGTCGTAGCAAAAATATAATAACTCGTTCCGTGTTTCGAACGCATGAATTTCATTCTCCTTTTTAAATTTTATTTTATTGTTCTAGTTATTACTAATTATTATATACACCATACATAATATGTTATTTTAAGTACTAGTAAGTATATTTCAGTTGAAAGTATATTTAATCATTTCTATTTTTATGGGGCTTAAATAGCAGATTCTAAACCCATTAAAATGTCCAGAAGTATCTATACAGGCATTTTTTTTTTATTTGATTAAGCCTTTTTATTTTTTTCCGATAATAGGGTTCTAAGTTTTTTAACGAAATAAAATGATAATCAAAATCATTATATCACTAAAGAATTATTAAACGGGTAACAAAAATTTTAATATGCGGGAACGCTTACTGTACCAAATGCTGGCATATCAATATTATAATATAAAACCTTTTTTATAATACTTTTAATTAAGAAGTGACAAGATTAACATTATGTTTACGTTTTAAAAGATAACTTAAGTTAGCCGCAAGTAAATAAACAATAGTAATTTTAAATCAATTTGAATATAAAAGTTTAAAAGGAATTTCCATAAAAAATGTATCTGCATTATTTTAACACTGAAACAGTTGAAATGCAATAAATAACTCGATTTCTTATTAAGTTATGAAAACAGTCATCATTTGCGAAACAAACATTTGTCCAATCAAATGCTAACATTAACAAAACGGGCGACGGGGGAATGAGCAAATTTCTCCAGACACGTACAAAATAAATGTCGTGAGACATTCACAATAAGTCACATCAATAAATCGGCGACACAATAACAGAATTAACGCGATTTATCGTCGCGCGATTTTCGGTCGAACCATTAACGAGACCGAAAGAATCGGTGCAGTTCGTCAGAACTCGGGCAAGCTCGGGCTTCCCACCCGAGGCTGCGCGGGAAAGATGCGCAGTAAACGAATGCCTTCAAACCAGACCAGTGATCCGTCGCGCGTTGCCGCTTCGACCGCGCCCGGCGTCGCGTACGTATTTTTTGAAAAACGGTGTCCGCGATCCGGTCACGTCCGGTCACCGGTAAAAACGGATCAGTGTTGTGTGTGTGCAGTGCAATGGAGTTTAGTGAGTGCAAGTTCAGACTTCGTGAGTGTATTTGAGGGAATTTCGAGATGGTAAGTGTTTATACATGAGTAGCATACGTGTTTGTACGTACAGTAACGTAGAATTTGATGTAATTTAATTTGATAAAGCCTAAGATTAAGCTATTTTAAGCTAGATAATGCTTTATGGAATACAAATGTTAAATAAAAAAAACAATTAGTCTAAACATTATGTGATGTTAAAAATAGTTAAATTTAATCTAAAATCCCAGTAATAATAGGTCAAATACTTTGTCTCGTCCCTTCCTCATCATCAACCTGGTTAAGGTCGTCATCTGTATGAGTATCTGTTAATCAGGACATTTTAATTAAGCCTAAACAGAACGTCTGCAACGTGAGTCGTTGAAGAGTTAAGTATGTTTTTATTTATGTGTGAAGAGTAGGAAAGGAGCATGCAAACCACCTGATAAGTCGATGCAGCCCATAAACATCCACGTACAATCACTAACACGATTGAAATCCTCTCTGAGCTCGAAAGTAGATACGTTGCTACTCCTGAGGAGTAAGATGTTCGCCTCGCTTTAAAGTGTAGCTGGCAACCGCACCTCTTCAACCGAAAGACAAGAAATGCTTAATGGCGGATTATTAGGGCCGCGGTGGTGTCTCCCCGGTTGAAGTACAGGTCTCCCACCTTTGAAAGGACATAGACTTTCCTGGTTGCATCATCAGGTCAAGGTCATCACATTGCCTTGTCATCATATTTGCTTCATATTTTACATTTCAATTAAAGCTCTCAACAGATCGTATTGTATAATAGATGCCAATTTTTTGGAATTAAATATCTATCTATACTTTGAAAGTAAGCTAATGTGTAAATAACTGAACGGATTTCCATGGAATTTAAGTTAAATACAGCAAGTGACACTTGCTGACAAATAAAATAAAACTGATTAAATCTGTCCACTTTGTCGAGAACTACGATACTGCTTATAAACGAACAGGCCTCGATATTAGGACACTTCTCTGTTCAAAACGCTTGTCTTTTATTAACTTATATGTACATATTATGTGATAAAATTTATAGAATTTAATCAAAAGCCGTTAATTATTTTTGTATCAATATAAAACACAGAAAAGGAATATATAGAAATGAAATATACGTAGTTCTACATTGAAATATGTATTTTATTATTCGTGTCTGCTAATATTAAAATCAAAATTTTCAAACAAATAGTCGCAAGTTTGATCAACGCCGCCGGTGACAAGAGGGCTGGTTTATATCTCGCGCAGAATTGCGATCGTTATTTAACGGGAAAATGCGGCTACCGGTCTTTGCACCATGCCGCATGGGCACGAACTCCCTTTAAATTGTTTAAGTTAGGCTTTTATTGTAATTGGTTTTAAACCACGCCGCATAGGCACGCACTTCCTTTAGACTTTCTTTAGGTTAGGCTTTTATTATAATTATTTTAAGATTTTAATTATTGTAATAAAATGTAAATAAATAAAAAAGTATATCTTGTTATTCAAAGTATGTTTTTCCAGTACAATAATAAACTTTGGGTATGTCAAAACTAAATAGATTTGCAAATACACCGCTATTGTCTCTACAACGTTCATTCATAATTTGTAAACAAAACAATTACAGTTTACAGGTTATTAATTAATGACATATATTTTTTTTATACCGTATAAAAATATTATATATCATTTAATGCACTATACATTAGTTGTTAATACGGAATAAACGGTTTATCTATCTATCTATCTATCTAATATTTACCATACCACCAAAACGTCAAAGCTGACAGGGAAAATAAAATTTAAAGTAAGCAATACTTTTTTATTTATTGTTTCTAATGACCGATGTATCTGTGGCCTGGATCGTGGTCATGTCTACACTGCGGTAGGGGGAAGAGAGGGGGGGGGGTATTACAGTTGTCAGGTCCTAGTGGTAGATTAATCTATCTGCTCAAGCGCTTTTGATTTTCATATTCATAGGAAACTTGTCAACCTTATGTAGTGCTGCTGACAATATACTATACATACTAGTTTACGATGGAAAATGGTCGTGATAGGGGGACGGTCTAACCCACCATCTAAATATATCGTGTCTTTGTCAAGAGGTACGCATTTAACAATGGGAATTAATAATAGGGATGTCCGGGGATTGAATCTTGTAATTAATCGTAATTTATGTATTTAAAGTTAATTATTATCTTGTTTTACTGGCAAAGGAAATATTTGGAGGAAATTGCAAGCCACTTTATTTAATGGCAAAGGAAAACTTGAAAGGAAACTGCAAGCATACTTTATAAAGTTCTCAAGTGTGTGCCGCTATACCGCTGTCATCAGACCAGCCTTCTTGTCACTTGTCTTGAAAGCTTTGGCACCCGTACCGTAATAATTATTTAAATAACTCTGGTCATTTTATACCTGAACTGGTCCGCGAGCCGAAAACTAGGGCCATGTAAACAGATATAAATGTCTTAAGTCCAAAACTTTGGATCATAAACAATATAAAAATAATTACGCTTTTTAAACTCAAGTTCCACATTAGGATTACCAGTGTTTAGTCCTTGTATCATAATCACAGACGAAACACAGATAAGTACACAAACACAAAAACATACCAAAATTTATTGGAACAAAAATAATGCTCGGGTCGTTTTACACTCGGGCTGACACGAGCCGAAAGCCCATGTAATATCACATCTCAGTTCAGTTCTCAAACGAACAGTCCTGAATGACAGATGAAACGTACTTAACGTATGTATGACGTAAATTCTGTATGTGTATTCAAAATCACTTTGAATCCGAATAATCTAAGCTTAGATCCTTCAAGTATTATATGTTGTATAGTGGAACATGGAACATAACTTGTTTCAGTAACAAAGATTAAAGATATGGGGTAACATTTTAGTTGATGGATGGTCGAACTTTGCTCGAGCGCGATGTACCACCGCTACACTCATAATCCGCTGTAAAACAACTCTTGTTCCGATTGGAGAGGTGAGGTTGCCTGTTACACTTAAAGGCGACCATTTTGTTCTTAGGAGTACGACGTGTGTGTGCGTGTGACTTCATAGAACTTCAAGCCTCTGTAGTTCCAACAAACAAAACAAGCTAGAATCCTGAAATTTTGCAAATACCCAGTGTACCCAGTAAATAGTAAAACTATACTATGTCGATTTGAAATTTGGAAAATATATTTTTTATTTTGAAACAAAAGAAACGAGCATGCAGGTATATTGATGTCATATGGACGCAGTCCACAGATATCACGATGGTCACTGCAGCCCATGGACAACCACGTCCAATCTCAAATATAACAGAAGTTCTATTTAAGGATTTAAAGATGGACGCGGATGCGTTCCTACTCTTGTGGACTAAGATGGTCGCCTCCAATATTGTTTATCCCGCAACCACACCTCCCCACGAAACACAATACATGAAGAACATGTTGCTTTACGGCGGGGTAGGAAGGTGGGGGGGGGGGGGGGGG
>DWON01010697.1:0-10618 GCA_018251015.1 Phocides pigmalion okeechobee
CATGCCCGTTTCTTACTCTTTTGCAATAAAAAAAAAAATTAGGTTAAGTTTGGTTAACATTACTATCATTCAAGCAGACATCATTTAGTCCGTAACATAAAATGGCCAAGGTATCAAACCAAGATACCAAGGTACCAAACATACCTGTATAGCCTTCAATTCCTCTCTCACTTCTAATTAATTATGTTACGACATAGAACGAAGGGGATTCTTTATAGGGAGCGTTTCACCGGCTTTAATAACAATTTCCTGTCGATGAACCTAATATTATACTAATAAACCCAGAAATTGGAAGGTACATCTGGCAAGGAATAAAAATGGGGAACGGCAATTAGTTTCCCTCTTCGCAATACCGTATGAGATTGACATTAAATACCCTGTTTCACTGCTCGCGAGTAAATAGAAGCGAATACTCAATGTTTTAAAATGTGAAACTTCTGCTGCTGCGCCTTGGGAGCTTCAAGCTTTTTAACATGACATTAGCAAACGAACATACAGGTACTATCAAATGGTAAAATCTCACTGCCACTCATAGACATGTCTTATGAATCCCAAATACGATTGAAAGGTATTATCCAATCATAAAGTAATAATGCCTCCCTTAGATACCTACTAATCCCAAGTAGGATTGAAGCTGAACTTGCTAAGCCTAAGGAAAAAGATACTAACAATATATACGTGAACAAAAGTATACTAACAATAAAACTTTTAACGCATTTTCTTGAACATAAAAATACATAAAACATAATAATATATAAAATTGAAAGTCTACTGACTGGTACCAAATAAACGGTATAGCGGTTGCTGCTGAGCCTCGAATCATGAATTTTATAAGATCTTTTATATAGAACGTGCCTTAAAAAGAATATGGAAAATCAACCTTAAGGGAGTAAATACATAAAGTTTTTTTAGAAAGCACGAAAGATAGAATATGACATAGACATGCTCGCCCGGGACGGTACCACAGCCACCCTCATAGCCCGCCGTAAAGCAACATATTCTTCATGTATTGTGTTTCGGTGGGGGAGGTGTGGTTGCCGGATACACATTATTGGAGGAACGCATCCGCTTCCACCCTTAAATAGAACTTCTGTTCTATTTGAAATTGGACGTGATCGTCCATGGGCTGCAGTGACAACTTAACATCAGGTGGCCTGCATTTCCGTTTCTTACTCTTTCATAATAAAAAAAAAAATGTTTCGTTCAATTTGTAGATTTATTTCAATATAGGCACATATTATAAGGTTAAAATAGAGGTAAATAATTTATTGGAATGTACTATAATATTGACTTCTATAGAAGCAAAGCCGCAGGTAAATATATAATACGGCACATGCCATTTTATATGTAAACCTTTCTGAATATCACGATCAAGAATATTGAACATCGCATTCAGTTAATCTATTTTAGTGAGACTATCCTTAAGGCATCGAGCATACCATAATTAGTTGCCTGATTTTTGACGCGAGAAATAACGCTCCACTGAATGCGACGTGCCATTCGATTTTAGGGTGGAAAATAAGTAAGGGCTGATATTTCCTCGAAATTTTTCCTTACCTAATATTATTGTCAAGAATTAATATTTGATGTAGCACTTATAATAGCGGTGGTAAATGCTATATTTTGGAATGAAAAGTTTGGTGAGAAAATCTTGACGACATTTTTTTTTGTCTCAGTATCATGGGAGCGTTTCTTGGCGTGAGAGCTTATTTGATAATTCTACACCCTAAACCACATTTTGTGATCTCCATTCAGGACTTTCTTTATGGGAGCATAGGAAGGCACGCAATGCCTTCAAAGGAAAATTTTAAAATATCGAAAATTGCCATAAATCTGAAAAAAATATGGAAGGTTACTCGCCTTTTTTAATAAACACGTGACATTTAAAAAAATATGAAAAAGAGGAACAACAAAAATAATTAAGCTCTTTTTTTTCTTCAAAACACAGTGACAAGGATTGGGTAGGGGGTACAAGCTAGACGGGTTCTAACAGATCGGATCGGAAGTGAGGTTTCTCCGCTAGCTGTAGTAGCGGCAATGCTGACTGATAAATCTGCGTGGAAGACCGTGGTCTCGTTCTGTGAAACGGTAATGATTAAGGAAGAGACCGCTGAGCGCAATCGGGTGAGAGGCGGTCGTACTCAGATACGGAGACGTTGAGATGATGAATATCGTAGTCCTGAACCGTCTGCCTTAATAGTCCCTAAGAAGAAAGGGCCTTGGAGTCTCGAGCGACTAGAGTGAGGGCTCTAGTCGTTTCTTATTTGTGACTTCGAAAAGACGACAAATTGTTGTGGCTAAAAGTTGCCGTGTCTAAATAGGCATAGTGAGGATTGGGGGCTATTTGCTTCGAGAAGAGCTTTAGGAGGCAACATGCTAGGGAAGTACCGGTGCGTTCAATTTGAGATCCTGGGGCTTCCCATAATGCGCTGCGAGGCCACCGAGGGGGTTTTAGTGAGTAAAAATCTCACATAGCCCGAACTTTCCCTCAGAGATCGGGTATCTCATGAAGATTTCTCCCCCAAAAACAAATGAAAAAAGTAGGGGATACAATGACAAAAAAGCCTCCTTCTTTACTTGAAAAGGACAGCAAGATCTCGAATGCTTCCGGAGACCTCTAGCACAACACCTTAGTCGAGCATATTTCACGGCCATCAGGTCCTGTTTGCCTTTTCGTTAGGCTTTGTTGTAAAAAAAACTAGTTTCATCCTCAGAAGTAATTACAATCAAAGGAAAAAATCTTCAGTGAATTAACTATTCACGAATTTTGTTCAAAAAATATACTTTTTTATAAAATCTCGTTCCACGTTGCTACCCGATACGATCTTTATGCCGATAAACGTAATTACATGGTAATATTTTTTAAATCGAATCACGAAGTCGTAAATATATTGTCTACGCTGCGAATCGTTAAATTAGAAATGAGATTATATCTCGCCATCTTTGTAATAACGTTCTAAATTTAAATTTATTTCGACCGTTTCAATAATTCGAATTCTACATGTATAAAAGAAAAAGGTGACTCAGAGACTCAAAATCAATGCATAGCCTAAACCACTGAAAGTAGAATCCTCAAATTTTGCAGATAGGTTCTTTATATAGTGTAAGTGAGCACTTAGAAGGGAATTTTGGAAAAATATATGAAAATTTGTATAGACGATTTATTGGAAAGTATTTTAATATAAACTATTTGGAACCAGCTGAATGGCTCGTGGTCACGATATATGGAATACAAAAAAAACTATAACCAGTACCTGCCTACAGTTTCCCTCGCCATCGCAGTATAGCTGTAACCACGAGCCATGCAACTGATTCTAAATATCGACAATTAAAATTGTTAATCGTGAGTATCAGTTACATAATAAAATGTTTAAATTCCATTACTTTAAAATCATATTAGGTAGAATGCACCATGCATTCTACCTAATATGATTTGCATCTTGTTCCTATATTGCATATTGCTGTTCCAATATTGACCAATAAAAAAAAATTTTTCTTCCCCACTTCAATAAAAAACATTTTGGGAAGTAACATTTTAAACTTTATTTTATAAACTTTATCATCAAGGGTTTTATATATTACTGCGTCCCGTATCGTGAGTACCCGGTACATAGTAACATGTAATTGAAAAACAAAAGCTCACGAAGTCTAACAAAGTCAACGTAAACAACGAAGAGCTTAAACACCGAGCAGGATAAAATAGCTTAATTGAAATATTAAAATCATATCTGATGCAACCGGTAGCCGTGGCCGGGAAGCCGGTGGCAGGAAAACATTGCGGAGAGGAAATTACATTTCCGTGGCGAATGTAAGGTCGGCTGTTCCTAATTTGCTGAATAATTGCGTGTAGCACCATGCTGAGGTCAAGATGTATTATTCAAATACATTTTCTTTTTTTTATTTAGATAGAGGAAGAAACGAGCATGCAGTCCACCTGATGGTAAGTGGTCACTGCAGCCCGTGGACAACCACGTCCAAACAATCAAATAGAACAGAAGTTCTATTTAAGGATGATAATGATGATAAGGTGGCGGTGGCGCCGCCCCGAGCGAACTCTAACGGCTCTACCACCTATTAAACATACGTGAATGTTTTCATATGAAGTCGACCATGTATTGAAGGTTTTGATGTAATATAGCCATGGGCATCCATGTAGTACCTAAAACGTTACCGAAATCTTATTTAACCTCATATGTTACTAATGTCGACATTACATCAAATCTTAAAAGTTTTAGGTAATATTTTAGGTACTGTATGGACCAACATATTACACCAATACTACTTATGACCACATTACTATACTATACATACTTACTATCACATATGACCACAGAAGACTACAATTAGAAAAGTGGTAGAGCTGTTAGAGCTCATCCGGAGCACCACCGCTACCCTCATAACCCGTAAAGCAACATGTTCTTCATGTATTGTGTTTCGGTTGAGGAGGTATGGTTGCCGGATACACATTATTGGAAGCGACCATCATAGTCCTCAAGAGTAGGAATGCATCCGCGCATCATCTTTAAATAGAACTTCTGTTCTATTTAAAGATAGACACGGATGAGGGCTTAGTCGAGATACGACTCAGCCCTCTTGACACGAGTAGCATGGATCAGCCGGAACTAATAGTTTGAAAAAAATATTCGGACCCCACGAAACAAACACGTAAGCACATAGATTATAACAACGTAAGAAATAGATTTGCTTAAAGAAACTATCGAAAAATACAACGAACAGTCGAAATTTCTCAAAATACTGTTACTCGTTAACACTGTACTAAAATTTTAATTATGTTAAAAAGAGTAGCTTGTAAAAACTCTCCTCTTACGGTGCGATGCCCGCCTGCAGTATTTATTTGTTTATTAAAACTCTTCCACTGCAGTGGGTCAGTTGCTCACAAAGTTGAGAAGCGAAGTTGTGACACCGTGAAGTATTGTCTGTTGTCGAGGATATACGGAAATGTAGAAGAGACACACAATTATTCAGAAAATATATTTTTAACGAACTAAAGGGAGTACGTAACAATAGGTAACTTGCACGCTTTTTTGCCACACAAAAACATATATAGGTTGTAAATACTTAGTGAATAAAGAAGACATAGACGCAGGCATTTTTGATACAACTTACTTACTTGAAGTAACTTAAATAAATAATTTCACGTTAAGAAATACAAACAAACAGATAACGTTTCATATTTATATAATACTAGCGACTCGCTCCGAATTTGGACGGGTGAAGAATCAATCATCATTATCTTTTTTTTAAATCATTTTTTTTATTGTCGGTTGTTCTCTCCTATAACATGTATACATTATATGTATACATATTTTTTTCTTGAATCACTTAGACCATTTTGAAATCCGCATTAAAATCCGTTGTGTAGTTTGAAACATCGAAAGTTTTCTTTTATACTATTTACAGATTTATTCGGTAAACGCAGCACTATTGACAGTCGCGTGTAGTCCAGCTGATGGTAAGTGGTCACCACTGACCATGAATATTTGTAACGAACTCCTTATATAACCAGAGTTCCGCTTAAAGACGATCATAGATGCCACATTGCTCTTGAGTATTAACTGACTGTCGACCGGTCTAACTGTCTCCTCATATGTAAGTGAACTGACACACATTTTTCCACCAAAACGCAAGACTTGCTTTACGCTATAAATACGTGTAATAGAGAAACTTCTATAATCGAACGGAATGGGTTCTATCTCCTTCTAAAATTAATAATAAAATTACGTTGGAGAACCTACCATATATGCGGCAGCTACATCGCCGTACTTGTATCCCCAGTTCCTTATTACTGCAGCAATTATAAGCAGTGTTAACCTTACCGTGTTTTACTCTAGGTAAGAATTATATTTACTCCATTTTGCCTCCTTAGTTCCGCGGCTAATGTTGTGGACTATATTTAAGAACTTTCTCTCATTTCTCCTTCATCTAGAGACACTCTCTTCTACGATACCTCCAAGGACACGCTTAAATGTAGACGCAATTGCTACACTTAGTACGTCCAAGCACATCCAGATAATTATTCATACATCCGTGATACAAACTCATCCAGCGAGCAGCTCTGTAAACCAACCTCGCGCGAGTATTTCATTAATTTTCATTCTCCCAACTTTTGCCGTTCGCTACATCATCAGTTACTCTGTTTCGTAGTTCAAATTCAACGTTTGAAAGTCCTATTGTGAATAGTTCCGCCTGAATCGATTGAACAATTTTATAACTATTTCGATTTAAAGTTATGACTACAACTCTTTCAATGGCTGATTGTTCAACTCATTGGTTACTGGAGCATACTTCACACAGGTTATTAAACAATCTGTCCGTCCAATCTTTTCAATCACCCTTTATTAACAAGCTAGCATATAGTCTATCTGATGGCAACGGTCATTGCCACTCACTTTATGTCAACTTGCCACTTTGTAATGTACTAATTTTTACTAAAATATTCGCCTAGAAGATAAAGTAGCTTTAAAGGACCTGGTGACTTTACTTCACGCATTTCAAAAGTGTGGAAGTGGTACCTCAATCAAAAATATATGCTCTAATTTATTACAGACGATAGATAATGCTGATTACATTTTAGTGTAGAAGATTTGGAAATAGAGTTACTTATGCAAGTTGGTAGAACCTAAATGGTTCGGGCGGGGAAGTACTATTGCCAAACTGATTTCTAGCTTGAAGCTTACTTGCGATTCGGCAAGAGTAGCAACGAATCTGTGATGAACTTTATCTTAAGAAAATAACTACTTTTATCCTCAGGAGTAGCATATGTGATCGGCTTTGTGAAGGGATTTGTTTCGTCTAAGATTGGTTATAGATGTCCTTGGACAGCTATAACCACTTACCATCAGGTGAAGTACGTACTCCTTTGCTACTTTTCCACCATAAGAAAGCTTAGTACTTGAAAGTACCAAGAAATATGTGATCGATATGAGGAACTTGTTTTGTCTAAGATAGAACAGATATCCACGGCAAGCCATTACCAATTGCTATCAGTGTAACTGTACTCTCGTTTACTACCTTTACAACATCAAAAAAAAATGTAATTTATTTAATTTTTCTCATTTACAACCAGCTACGAAGTTCACCTTCGTGAATGGGTCACCCGCAGTGTCACTTGAGTTACGCGTCACGAGTGCTACTCGAGCATAATCAGAGCACTAGGCTAGCTTCTCATCTGCTAAGACGACGTGGTCTTTTGAGCTCTAAATTTGATGATTGTTCACTATTAAATGCCTTTCTGTACATTTTTCTTTCGTTGAATTTCTTTCACTTTTACAATGTTTTATCTTTTTTTTATTATGAAAGAGTAAGAAACGGGCATTCAGGCCATCTGATGTAAAGGGGTCATTGCAGCTCATGGACGACCACGTTCAGTCTCAAGTAGGACAAAAGTTCTATTCAAGGATGGACTCAGAAGCATTCCTACTCTTGAGGACTAAGTTGGTCGCCTCCAATAATGTGTATCCGGCAACCACACCTCCCAATCGAAACACAATACATGAAGAACATATTGCTTTACGGCAGGTTATGAGGGTGTCGGTGGTGCCGCCCCGGGCGAACTCTAACGGCTCTAACACCTTTAAAAAAAACAACATATATATATTCATATTTATCGCTATCTTCGCGTCTTAATTTCATTCCTTTTCAGTTTCGAAATGTACCACAACTATCTATTGAATAATAATAATGGTGAACTGTTATGTCCAGGATTCAAGAGTATAATAATCTTTATAAGAACGTGGTACAACCCTGTCGTGAGCTCGTAGGATAACTATTACACATATTATTGTATTTTTATACTATCAAAGAGTCTACTCTCCACCCAATGTTGAGTAGTTTCTGCAGCTCATAAAATTTATATGGTCCATGGAATGTTCTTTTATGTAAGAAGACTGGCAAGGGAGTATCCAGGCTTTTTACTTTTAATTGGTCGCTGCGGCCTACGATCATCGATTCTTTGGGCCATTTTATAGCCAGGAATTCTTTATTAGTAGTATACAGTTTCTCACACACTTTGTAATCTGTAATGTTTTACATCGCCTTCATTACATCGCCTTCATTACATCGCCTTCATTACATCGCCTTCATTACATCGCCTTCATTACATCGCCTTCACTACATTGGCCTTCATTACATTGCCTTCATTACATAGCCTTCATTACATTGCTTTCATATAATCACCTTCATTATATCGTCAACATAGTTAATTGACGTAAATCAGTCGAACTGCCAGACTTTTAAATGAAATGTAAAAAAACTTCGAAGCCATGTCTTTTACAAACGTAAAATGCGCTTTTATTGAACCTCTTTAAAATTGTAACCCGTTCAGCTAACTGTTTAATTAAAAGAAATTCAACAGACTAAGCTGAGCCGGACACTGTTAACGACTGTTAACTTAGTTCCAATACAATTTTCCATTGACACGATTGTTGACTACATTCCCTTAACTTCTTTCCTTGTAAATCTTTGTCAAGTTACACTTTTATATACAGATGACTTGCTTTTTTTATTATTATTTATTTATTTATTTCAGTCTACTAAGGCCCATAGACATGATACACAAATACAAATAAACAATATAGTAAATGATTACATAAAAAGAAAACGAAAAAACAATAACACTATACAAAATAGATAAGGCTTTTACCCGCCATTTTGTCCACGCAAACTCGATATTATGAAATTTCATCTTTAATTCTTTTTTTTACTCTTTCAAAGACGATATTTCCAAATTTATTTTCTTAGTGTTCATTTACTTTATATCAAAGAACGAAATATAAAAAAATATATGTGTCCCTAACTTTAAAATAATAAATTTTCTCCTTAATAAATTTCATTCCCTATGTCGATCTCTTCAAGTTATTATCGAAACGATAGGAAGCAGGCTTCTGACATACCCGTCCTGAACAGTTAATATATAACCAAGTTAAAAATCATCAAAATCGGTTCAAAAATTTTGACGTGAAAACTAAACATATGTACAAACATACAAACTTTCACGTGTATAATATTAGACTGCAAGTCTGATAGGCGGTAGAACTGTAGGTCAACCGGGGAGGGACCACCGCTGCCCCCATAATCCGCCATTAATAGAACTGTTACATTTTGGTCCGAGAGATGTGGTCACCGGTTCCACTTCACACATCACAGTCCTCAGGAGTATCAACGCATCTACGCACGACGTCATTTAAGACTGAAGTCCTCTTTAAAGTGACAATTTAAAGATTTTTATTGAACATAAAAACATTATACAGTTGAATTTGTTCGTAAACGACTGCAGTAGTTAGGGAACTGTGGCGCAGCCATTTACGCCCACCTCTGGACAAGGAAGAAGTATGTTCTATTAATACAATTTAACCTGAACACTTTTTTATATGAGAAGAGTAGCAAACGAGCATGCAAACCACCTGATGTTAGTAGTCGCAGCCCATAGACATCAACGTGCAACCACAAACACGACCAAAATCCTATTTGCGCTCGAACGTAGATGCGTTGCTACTCCTGAGGACTAAGATGGTCGCCTCGCTTCAAAGTGTAGCCGGTTACCGCACCTCTCCAACCGAAACACAAGTAATGTTTTACGGTGGATTATGAGAGCGACGGTAGTACCTCCCTGGTCGAACTATAGTTCTCCCACTTTTAAAACTTATTTGCTGCTTTTCCTACATAAAAAGAGAATATCATAGTGCTTTCCAATATCCTTTATTTGAGTCATACAGAAGTACCTGATGTGAAGGTGCAGTCGGTATTTTAAATAAAAACATATTGATCGCATATCTCGCGAGAGCGTTATCACCCAACGCCTACATTTACAAAGGCGTTCAATTCTCAAAGATGAAATTCCGGAGCGCACTAGCGTTGGATCATATAACGACAATAACCTTTATTAAAATCGCCAGTAAAAGTACAATCAAGTACGAATATTCACGAAAAATTTTTCATCCCCATTCGTTGAGCATTCGATGCTTTTGGAAGGGGTGGGCGCCCTTCGTGTCGTCGCAATCGCGTGCTCGATAAAAAAAGTCGACCCCCGCCCCCCGCGATTTATGGTCCCGTAATAGACGGTACGGATAATTCGCGAAGGTTCCACGACCTTTTCATGCCCATTCTTTGTCGTGAAAGCCTCGTCGGAGCCAGTTTTAAATTTCCAAAGCGAGCCATGATTTGAGGGTGCAGGCACAAAAATATCTCGACGAATTGTATCCGACGACACGTCACGCTAATTCGCTGCAAGTATTACTGTTGTCTTCGTGTTTGGATTCCATTAACATAAATATTTCCGTCAATAATTATTCACTGCTTTCGCTATACTGAAATAACAAAAAAATGTCCAGGAATGCTTTGGTTTTCCTCAAAGAATTATCTAGAATTTATTTCCTTTTAAATGTTTCCTTATTAAAATTTACTAAATATAACCGGGCTATTTAAGAAAAAATACAAGCAATTGTTAACATTGCGTGTTTTTTATTAAAAGTAACGGATGTGCAAATGAAGTTGCATTTCACCTAATATTATGCATTTCTGTAGGATTATTATTAACCACAAACATGATAGAAACATTGATAATTTCCTAAAAGAAACTCTGGAATTGATAAATGAAACC
>DWON01010698.1:0-10617 GCA_018251015.1 Phocides pigmalion okeechobee
GCTTACTGCCAATCCCTCCCCATTGCTCTCGATGGCTTGCGCCCATCGGTGTGTGAGGTACACTAGAAGATCACCAGTCGAACGGCCCTGGCGAAAACCATATTGGTGATCGCTGATCAGCTGGTGGTCCTCAAGGTACCTGAGCTGCGTGTTTATAACGCGCTCCATCACCTTAGAGAGCAGGGAGGTTATTGCTATAGGCCTGTAATTGGCCGGAGAAGAGTAGCAAACAAGCAAGCAAACCACCTGATGTTAAGCAGTCGCAGCCCGTAATAGATATCACCGTACGACTACAAACACGACTGAAATCCTATCTGAGCTCGAACGTAGATGCGTTGCTACTCCTGAAAACTACGATGGTCGCCTCGCTTCAAAGTGTAGCCGGCAACCGCACCTTTCCAACCGAAACACAAGTAATGTTTACAGCGGATTATGAGAGCGGCAGTGGTACTTCCCCAGTCGAACTATAATTCTCTCACTTTTCATTTATATTTTATATGTTACTACCTGTCCAGGCTTCTAACCTAACCTACCTAACGGTGATAGGTGTTGATGATCTATTTATAGCCTTTCTACTGAAGCCTCCCTTTGTTTAATATTTGCAGACCAATGGGCTCAATAATAAACAAACCACAAAGGCTGGTACTAGAACACTTCCGTCCCAGTACTAGCCTTTGTGGTACTTACGATTGGATGGGCCCTTATTAACTTCACGGGAGAGATATTTTCAAAAGCTCCAGATAAATACGAGCCTTATCTCTACCTATCCTTTTATATTAAACGCGTATTACTTGAAGACGGATTTCTATTGAGCCTTTTACAAGATGGTGGCCCTTAGGAAAGGGCATTTCAAACGTAAAGCCCTCTTGGTCAAAATGTGAAGTAGTGAAAAACGGTCGTTAAATAAACATATAATTAGTATTTTTGATTGTTATATTAAATATGATAATCAGAAATGAAATTTCTTACATACATAGTACATCCCAAATATATGTACGTATTGATATTGAGGCTTCATTTTTGCTTTTAAATTGGCTGGTATACTATCCCTAATGCTTTGTTTAAATATAATTCAGCAAAAAGCTAAAATTGAAAACTTCTATATCCAGTTTTAGCATATTTTTTGATATTTTCGTTACGTTCTAAATATTAATAAAATTCAGAGAGGAATAATATTTGAGTTTGTACAAAAATTAAAATTTCAAATAACTCCAGAAGCCAGTTCTTTCGAAGTTTTCATCGGCGACTTCGTGTCACCAGAAGTTCCAGACGTTCGAAGTTAAATATTTTTCAACCCAATTCCTACAACACAAATACTAGGAGGACTTGGTCGAACTTAATTTAGAAAACTCGCGATTTTCCTGCCGTCTTTTATGCCATTTTTATTATTCCGAGGTGTTGAGGACATTGAGATACAGGGAAACCCACACAGAAGGCTCTTCGCTTGAATGCTGAGTAGTCCCCGTAATGCATACTAATTCTTAGTAGGAATTGAAATAACTATTTTACAATGTTAAAGGTTGTTCATCGTATGTTTCGTGGTTCAACTCTGGAGGTATTTAGCCTCATGCAAGCAGTTCAGATTTAAATTCAAATGTTTTATTTTATTGTAAGGTATTTACATACACTGGATGGAAATTAAAGTTACGGTATAAAGTGATAAATGATACCGTGTTTTGGTTGCCAAAGTGATATGATATTTAATTAATACGGTTGAACTTAGTTCTTCTGATTATCAATGAATCTGTGGCTAACCTTAGGTAAGACGTATCTTATTTGTGGATGATAAAAGATTTTAATATCTATTTACATAGAACACATGAATCTCATGTATCTTGTAACTGAGAAAACCAACTTAACTTGCCTGTGAATTGTTGTGCTAGACAAGACAAAGTATGTTAAAGCTACTTGTCACGAGAAGAGCACGTAAGTGTGCACTGATGCGTTTTATTCAAAATCCGAGATCTTCCCTTAATGGACTTTGCCGGTATCTTAGCAGTTTCCTTAAGTAAATGTCACATAACCTAATTTTTCTTGAATAAGATCGGGTATCTTAAAGATTTCACCTCAAATCAAGGAAAAAGATGACCATTGACAATAGCAACCACTTACTATCAGATGTACTGCATATTCATAAACGAAGCATGGAAATAGCAAGTTTAAATAAACATACGAAAGAATTTTGAGATAATTTTTAGACGTCAAAATTAAGTCACTTAAAGGTATTGCAATAATTATGTCCTTCCAGCTTGCAGGGTTTATAAGTGCAGTTTATGTACTCTACGTTCTCCTTACCCTCGTTGTGAAAGGATGTAGTACTTAAACACGACTCTACAACAGAAGTACCACCGTTAAAAATGCTCCTTCAAACTGTTGTGGTAGCGTGGATGAAATAAACTGTTTATTTTTATTTTTTAGTTTACGTGAGAATGGCAAACGGGCATCCAAGTTAACAGATATTAAGTAGTTTTTGACGTTTGTGAACATCCACATACAACCTCAAACAAGACTGAAGCTCCTATCTAAGCTCATACGTAGATGCGTCGCTCCTACTGAGGACTAAGATGGTCGCCTCGATTGTAAGTGTAGCCGGCAACGGTACCTCTACAATTTAGTGTGTAATGAATTTTGCACGCTTCAGTAGAATTTGTGTTCTACGTCCTGTCAAATAATATTACAATCAACAAATATTTAGCCCCAAAACGGAGCATCATCAAGGTAAGTCGTCTCCGCGACGGTTAATCGCTAAGTGAGTGTTGAAAAAGTAGTTGTAACAATACCTTAATAGGATGAATTTTCGCAAAATAAAGCCTGATACTATTAACTATGGTAATAACAGTGAAAAAGTAAAGAGTGAAATATACATGTGGAATCCGAAATATTTTATTTCATAACGAAATGTAGTAAAATGAGTTGGAGTACTTAAAGCAAGGCTTACATTAAGATTATCTGACACTAGACTTATTAGTATTAGAATGATGAATAGTAACGCAAACAAACACTAAAATGCAAACTAAGGATAATTCAGACATTTTCTTAATAAAATACTTAATATGCAGTCAGCATCACATCGCACCGTCGCGTCAACTTCTAAGTACCTTGTAAAATGTAATTTTGTAAATATATAAAATTTTACTATGTCATAAATATATTTAATAGTATCTTACTCGAGTGAAATAAAACACACGAGATAATAATATGTAGGAGGTCGCTTAAGTTCTGCTGAGAGTTTTTTTTCGCCGGCTTTTTTCTCCCGGTCTACCTTAGCCAACAGGGCGCTCTAAGCCGATGTATTGATTTTACACTTTACCCTTGACGTTTATTAAGTGTATGTAAATACCTTACAATGAAATAAAATATTTGAATATTAATTTGAATTTGAATTAAGTATTGCTAGATTGGCTGCAACTTGACAGGTGGTAGAATTATAGTTTAACAGAAGAGTACCACGTTACCACCGCCGCCATTACAATGGGTCGTAAAGCGACTTGTGTTTCGGTTGAAATGCGGTAGCAGACTACACTAACAAACGAAGCGACAATCTTAGTCCTCAGGAGTTGCAACATACACAGACCTTTGGTTTTATTTGAGGTTGGACATAAATGTCCATGGGATGCGCAGACCATTTAAAAACACATGCCCCGCACGCTCCTTTGACACTTTTCCAACATAAAAAATACGAAACTGATTGTAGTATATTAATCGTTGTTGACAACAATAAATACATATCATCCAATATGGCATCCGTATATAATCCATAATTACTTTAATATAATATCAATCCATAATGACTTTCAAGGAAAGCCTTAATGGCGAATATTGAAGGAGACATGCATTAAAAGTTCAGGGGAGGTCAAGTTGAAATAATTAATACAAATATGATAATTGCATGCTTTTAGGGGAATTAATTACATTATGGCAAGTAATTATTTCGGGAAAAATACATTTGGGAGATAGAAATTGAATACAGTTACGAGTAAGAAGATAATTTATTTCACGGACGATAAAAAGTCTTATCTTGATTTTATAAATAATATTTTAACGATCACAAAAATATGTAGTTATTTAAAATTGCCTTCTGCGTATGACCATATTGAAGATACCATATTTTTAAATAATTTGCGCGTTATCCTTATAACTACCATCCAAGAAACTAAAAGACTACTGCAGAGAACAGAACGATATAAGATTTAAAACTAACATCATCGCGGAATTTACATATGTATATCATTATTTAACGGGTACTCCTTATTAACGCTTGTTTAATTGTTCATGTTAGTTCGAATCAATTACATGGATCGCGGTCACAGCTAAACTCTTGACGCTGATTTGAATTGAGCCGCAAGCACGATATATGCAACTGGTTCAAAATATCGGCGACTAAACAAACATTAATTATGAGTACCTGATAAAAATAAAATGATCGACAGAATTCTACATTTACGTTTTATTTATCAAAAGTTAAATGCTGCTGACAAAGAGAGTTACCGAAGCAGGATAACTCTCTACGTAAAGTTCAATTTACAGGAAGCAGTGACAGATGGCACAGTACATTAACAATGGCAGGCGCACTTACCGGGAAGTATATATTGCTGGATATAACTTTTTTGAAAGAAAAAATATAACAATGTCAAATAAAAACAAAATTAAAACACCAAAAAATAAACATATAACCTAAAAAATATAGTGATAAGGCATAGACTCCATGTCAGGGTGGGATGCTTCGTTTGGTCTTGTCCAAATCTCGTTATACGTTGTTAAATTATTGTGTATTATTTGTTTAATTAAACCTATTATTATTTATCTAAAAATTGTATACAAGCTGACATAAAGTTACCCTTTATACCACTTAAAGTTCATGCTTATACTTAGATATATGCAGTTATATGATAAATGTCAGCAACTTTGCATTTTTGAAAAATATAATCTCCGGAAGCACCCGTCAGACTTCTTAAATAATCTTGAACTTGATGGGTCGTTTATATTATTGTTATTGTTTAGACTACGTAATTTCATACTACGATTCTTAGTAACGGAGCAATTATCACGCAAAGTTTAGGTAAAAAAATACTTAAAAAGACAATGAAGATACAAATAGTTTCATGATTAGAAAAAAACATGACATAACACCTTCAGCCAATTTGTTGAGACACATCTAGTACCTCTCATCGGTGTCCGTAGGCTATATTCGGCATTTATCTCGCGATCGGAGATATTCCAATGAATGTCTTACGCATGGCTTCCCGGAAGCTTTATGTAGATTTATTCAATGAAGGAGCTTTAATATATATAAATATGCATATTTTTAAGAAATTAAATCAATAATCATTATTTTCGTAAATTCGAAATTTATGCACCTTTAAGCCCATCTTAAATCATCAACCACCAACGGAGCGTAGATTTTTAATATAGAAGTGGCAAACGAGACTACATCTTCTGACATCACTGCCGCCTATGTACACCTATACCTGATCAACGCAAAATAGGATTGGAGCCCTTCCTGAACTGAGTAATTGCTACCTTTGAGGACTAAAGTATATTCCATTTACCCCACCTTTTAAATCAGAATCAGAGTCAAATTCTGAACAATGCTCATTCCAAATCCTGCACCCTTATAGTACAAATTGAAACACATACGTAACTGTGGAAACTATCACAAATCCAGTTAAGTTCGGAATTTATACACTTTACTATATAATAGGTACTAACGACTACGAGCCATGTAATGCTATGCATGCCATGGTTCGAAATAACCGCAATTAAAAAACCTCACTCGTGTGTACCTGCTATATAGTAAAATGTAAACTAAAATCTGCGTAAATTTGACTTCTTGGCAGCCCTATTAAAAGTAACTTGTTAATATCTTACTGCAGAATAAGCAGGCTAACAAATGACAAATGATAATGTGACAGAAAAGTATAAAATTCCTTCATATGACGTTATTTGGCCTACGTACCTAATCAAGTTCTTGGAAGTGAAACTTTTACCGTACAAGCCAACCCTTGTTCTATGACTACGCATGAACTTTTGATCCGGTTGTTTACCGTGTCAACCAGAAACGTGGGTCGATCGAGTAATATTATTTTGTTTGTTCGTACCGTTGGCGGACCAATGAAATACGCTCCTAATAGATACCTTTTTGTGTTCAGTTCAGTCAATTATGGGACAAACATTTTATAATTCGCCGAAAAATCCGCACTCATAATCTGCCTTAGACCATTACTTGTGTTTCGGTTGGAGAGGAGCGGTTGCCGGCTACTCTTCGAAGCGAAGCGACTGGCTTAGTCCTCAGGAGTAGCAAAGTATCCACGTTCGAGCTCATAAAAGATTTCAGTCTTGTTTGTGGTCGTACGTTGATGTGTACGGGTTGCAACTACTTAACATCAGGTAGTAGTATGCGCGTTTGCTGCTCTCCTGACAAATAAGGTGGTTTAACTGTTTGTAGCTCGGATGTGGTAGCAAGGTTTTATGTGGTTCCCTGCATATAAGGTTGGTAAGCTTTTCACATCTAAATTATAAGTGTATTTGGTTCTCGATCTACGTTTTGAACTCATTCTCCAAATACACCATAACACCGAAACACGTGTTTCGGGCAATCGGCACGCGATTTACAGAACGCGTGTATAGACCTCATTACAGACTCACGTTTCACACATGTTTTACATTTATTATAAAATTATGTATATGAAGATAGCTTTGTCTCGTGGCTCTATTTGTGCTGATGTCGATTATACTATACATTCCAATCATGCATTTCTATTTTTACCCTATATGTATATCGTGCACAAATGAGAAACCAGCTATGAAAAGACTCAAAAAATCAAAAATGTTAGTCTTCTATTTTATTTCCTTAGGAATGATATTCCCGTAATATGTCTTAGTATTCACTTACGGATTCTAGGGTCAATGATTTCAGTTGTGCGTTGCTCTCTGGGTTAATAAATTACCTTCCCCTTTTATATATACAGATCTTTTTATATACACAGACTGGCAAATCGCCCGGCTTCGCATGGGTGTATTTACGATATCACATTACAAGTCCTTGAAATTTTTGAGTTTTCTTTTCTATATTATGCCTTTATTATAAGTTCCAACATTCCTCTTGAAACACTGACTATTGACAAAAACTGCATTAAAATCTGTTGCGTAGTTTAAAAGACCTAAGCGTAAAGACTAAGCGGGAAGCGAATTTATTTTATACTAAGTAAGATATTTAATATTTATAGCCCAAAATAACGTTTATCATTGTTGTATCAAATTTTGATTACTGGAGACGACATACGGGTTTTGACATAAACTATGTAAGCATTTCACATTTTACAATCACCAAAGATTAACCGGTAGAGAACATATTACGTAGTTAGCCCATTATAATTCTATTTACAATGGTGAAAATTTTAAACCTACTTATAATAAAAGCGTAACTTCAAAAATCTAAAGAGGGTCCGTGCCAACAAACAACATTGCGATTCGCAAAAAGATGTAGTATATAGAGTAAATCATAAGCAGATAACATATATATCTACGTATTTCTATTAAAAGACGTCACGTGGCATGGCTTTAGGAGTGCGGTAATCGACAATAACACATAAAGTACTTACTCTAAGTACAGTAATAAAAGTTTACTATCCACGTGTGCGATTCTCATTTGCAACACAATATTATTGATACGCTCGTAGTGTAATGGCAATAAAGTGCTAATGAATTGGATATTAATGGTATGCCCTAAGGCAAACGAGACTTCCTACTCTCCTGGCTTATTATACTCTACGAGGTTGTTGTAACCTGTTGGCTCGTTGATGCGAAGTAGCAAAATTCGGAATTCGGAATCTTCAGGATTCGGTTAAGGTGACCTCTTTACCCGGGCTTCTTCGCAGGTGATCGAATGCTCCCTGATTCGTTATCATTTTATGCTTATACAAAAATATGAAATCATATTTTAATATAACAGGAAAACCTTAGCGACGAACTATCCCACTGTTTAGTGCGTGCCTGGTATAGGCATGACTGGTCGAGCTCGGCAGCTGCCTACCAGATGATCGGTGAACATCGGAGCCCAAAAGTTCACACGGAAGTGGCCTGACGTTAGTTATTCGATCGTAGGGCGCTATACGAGGACACAACATACGTCGATGCATTAGTACCCTCTTGCCTCGTCGGAGGGGTGTCGAGAACTGAAGAAGACTGCAGAAGCCAAGCAACGCTAATATTACACTTAGCACTAAATTACCTGTTTGTTCCGCTTCGCTTTGAAACGTTTGAAAGAAGAAAAAGGAGGCGTAACATAGTCTTTTTGGGCGGCTAATGAGGTATAGCGATTCAAGGAGAGTATAAAAGAGCGCACGCGGAGGACGCTTTATTAAAATTTAATGATGTAGAACTTCGTACCTACTCAGTTTTCGGGACGCCCACTTAAAACTTTTTGCACACTTCCTGATTTAGAATTCACTGAAAGTAGAACGTCTACTCTCGCTAGATCTATGGCCCCGCAAAATGAACTATTGTACTCAGCAAAGTTCGATTTAGAAGTTTGTAACACAAGCAGGAAAATTACGTCGTATTTTTGTATCATGTAACCGAAACATAGGCTGTTTGTATAAAAATATTCATACATTCAACAAAAATGTATGAAACTTTACATAATGTAACTTGTGTTCGCATTCCTGATAATTTTAACAAAACTACATATCTTGTTTCTCTGTCGCGCACTCACAAAATATTTTGTCAAGTTATTTACATGTACGTCCTTTTTTTGCATTTTCTATTTCATATGAAAATACAGAGAAGAATAGAAAATATAATATTCATTTATTAAAATCTGGTCTAGTAGAGATCGGTTCTTCGTTAAGACCGCCTTCTAACCGCCATATCAGTCGTCTTCTTTTGTATATGTTTCATTTATCTTTTTTTTCTCTCCATGTCTAATGTTTAATTATTGTTTGTTATTTGGGATAATTCTTTTGGTGGACAATAAACAACATTGTATCAAGTATTTTATTGTAAAATTATCAATCATTTTAAAGGAATAAATTAGACACATCTCAATTTTTTATGGTATTTTAAATTATTTTTAAAATGAGTTTTCCTGTTGAAACCCAAATGACTTGTTAATAATTTGTGTGGAAACAGAGTATTAAATTTCCGATTACATTGTCGATTCAAGTAAGAAACTGAAATGTTTATGCTCCATTTGATTTTGTGTATCGACTTTTTTATAGAAATAGCAAGCACGCATTCCACCTGATAGTAAGCGGTCACCGTCTGAGGACGTCTGTTATGTACCTCAAAGAAAATTGAAGATCTGAGCTCAACTAATGCGTTGCCATTCCTGTGGACTAAATTGGAACGCCTGGATTTTGGATGAATGGAATTGAATTTGTATTGGGTAGAATAGCGAGGAAATATATTGAAACGTAATCTGAGACGAGAGTAGAAACCTGTGAATTCGGATTACACCGAGTCTCTAAAACGAAATGTAATGTTTATCTGTCTGTTTTAGTCAATTTGCTTCCTCTACGTTAAAATGTAGAAAAAATAAAAAACAACGTTTGCAAGTTGGGAGAACCTATACGGTTCGACCGGGAAGATACCACCGTTACACCCATTTGTAACGAAGCTTACTTGCGTTTCAGTAGAAAGATGCGGCCGGCTCACTTAAAAATGGCTCGACTACCTTTGATCGCGGAGTAGCAACGCATCTGTGATCAACTTTAGCTTCTACTTGATTTAAAGAGCCTTTACTCTGATTCTTTAAGGAGTTGGTTACTGATACCTATGTGCTACAGAAACCAGTTAACATCAGGTGACCTGCACGCTAATACTTTTACAACTCAAAAAAATTTTTCCTATAACTAATTCCACTTTGTACTAACTTACTGTAATACATTTTTTATGAATAAAAATATATATTTTTTTTATACAAATTACCTTCTTAAAGCGTGTCCGTGCGCATCTTTGTATGCGTGCACATATGTGTGTACGTTTGTGTGTGCGGGTGTGTGTATGTCTGAAATTATATGTTTTATTATATTATTATCTTTTTTATTAGTTGTTATTATATTATTATCTTTTCCATTTTATACATAAAACTGTACAGTAAAGAAAAATGTGTTTCGATAATAATTCCAAACTTAAAACTTCTACAAAACTAATTTAATTCAAAAAGTAATTAAAACTAAATTTAAAAAAATACGAATTAAATATAGCCAATTATTTTTCTTCTTCTACAGTCAATTATCATTTGTATAACAAGCCTTGACATAATGTGATACCATGACCTATTCATTAATGGACTCGTACCGATAAGGCTTGATGGGATGACGAAACAAATCCGCAACAGGGGTGTAGTGGCACGTCTCCTGTGGCCACTACAGTTTAAATTGCAAAACTTCCATTAAACGCGGACCGAATTCCGCTTTGACAAACAAAACTCATTAATGAGAACCATACGAGACCTGCTATATTTACAAAATGCGAGTAAATAATAATTGTTCTATTTAAAAAAGTAAGTAAGTAAGTGATATATATATAAAAAATGTAATACACTGAACCGCAAAGAAAAAGGGTCGGTTATGAAATCGTCGATATCTTCTTAAATACTTCCCCAAGCTTTATGAA
>DWON01010699.1:0-10617 GCA_018251015.1 Phocides pigmalion okeechobee
ACCCCGAGTTCAGGCCCGGGCAAAGAGGGTATACCTCGAGGCCCGTATTCCCCCGCCCAAAGAGGCTGGGACGTCCCTGATGATGAGATAGGTGGAAGAAGATTCAGACTACATGTCTCAGATTTTCGGACGGTACGCTCTCATTTGTTTTTATTATTATTATTGTTATTTTAATTGCTGTATCTTTTTTTTTGTTTAATGTATAAAATGTTTCATGTTTTTGTTCTTTCTCCTTTTGTTTTTTTTGACAATTAGTGTAGGTGGTGATAAACTTTTATTTTTGTTTGTGAATAAATAAATAAATCAATTAAACCTTATGTGTCTTACTAGCTTTTACCATAGAAAGATCCACAACGCACAACGCACAACTGAAGCCGCCGAATTTAGAAACCTACAATATTACCGATTGGTTCTTTATATAGCTTACGTGTTCACTAAAAAAGGAGTTACCGAAATTCCATGCCTAAGGGTATAAAATAGAGGTTAAAAATCGAAATAGAGGTTAAGAAGCGAACAAAGCCTTTTCTATATTATCTGTGTATGTTTTGTATAAAAAGATAATGCAATGTTTTGTATAAATACAATTAGTCGAATATAAAGAAATGAAGCACATCAAAGAATTGCACAGAAAATTGCCAACGCTATTCAATGCAAGAATGCGGCTAGCGTTCTTGGCACTGTGACGCATAGGCACGGACTTTAGATTGTGTAGCTTAGAGTCTTATTATAATTAGTTTTAGGTACATAAAAATATAAAATGAGAGGTGAGGCATTATCGTGGACCCTAGCCTAAACTAGAGCAGTGATCATTTGCTCAAACATTATCATGAACAGCAAAAAACTTGTAATATCAAGCGAGGTTAGATAAAACGAGATACAGTCGTTTTCTCGTGACGTTATCACAAGGCCGTATCATATGTTAATAACGTCCTCACCTGGTGATGATTGCTCGATAAGATAAAAGGAACGTGCCATCAAACCGCCCACCAGGGAAAGCTCTGGTTATTCATTTTTTTCTTTACATTTAACTAGCTCTTACCCGCGACTTTGTTTGGGCAAAAGTCAATGTTTTAAAACTTTTCAATATATGTGTACTTTACCCTACTAGAGCAACAGTCGGCAACCTTTAAGACGGAAAAGACAAAAGTTGCAATTTGCAATTTTTCCTATATTTTAGGAGCCACTAAAATGTGTTTAAATATTTTTATGTCCATCTTCACCGACAGATAGATTTTGTTATGGGGAGTAACTAAAGCTACATTTATTTTAAAAAACTTTAACAAAGTCGCGACATTACGTAGTATCAAAAACTAACAATTAATAACATCTGTTTCGAACGACGACTGAATTACTATATTGAATTTAACTTATTATGCACCAAAACCTTCGTCAGAATTCACTCTACCTGTTATTGAAAACAAAGAGAAAAGAGACAGACAGACAGGCGCGACGAGGGACTTTATTTTGTTATATTATGTATAGATGAGTACTAACCGAGTATTATAACCGAGTATATATTAATAAAACATGACAACCAGTAAACGATAGTATTTTAAACTAGTATCATCGCGGAATTTCGACATTTTAATATGTAATAGGTGGGAACTCAAATCAACGAAAAAATAAAAACCTTAACCTAGGTTAGTCTACCAGTTGTCAAGAGTTACCCCCGGACCCGGATTTCAGCCGTAACCACGAGCCACGTAAGTAGTGCGCAACATCGGTAATTAAAATATGAGTACCCGTTTCATAGTAAAAATAAAATATAATAAAAGAAGATACATAGCTGTTTCAAAGATATAAGATTAAGTCCATAATAGTTGCTAGCTTCAGGCTAAATGATGATACTGCTTATCTTATATTGTATGGAATGTGTGGTTATGCCTCCCGCCAAGCTACTTAATTTCTGTCAACCACATTATGATAGCAACTTAAAAAAATTTTATGAGCGCAGCCTTTTATCTACCCCTAAACAACCCCTAAAGGGATTATTGCGGTTAATAAACCGAGGAATTTGTTCCCCAATGTAGATAAGGTGAACAACATACTTTGATATGATGTTACCTTTTTATCTCTCGTCTGCGAGGTATAGAGAATTAAGGCTTTTCATATTTATCGAAGCGCGTGTAGCTCTGCGGCTTGGGTAGATTTTGTAGGCAAAGTTAATCAACGTTGAGCGTGGTTACGATTTGGATGGATGACCGTTGGTGGCAAATTTTATGTGCTTTTATGTTTTAGGGAACACACTAAACAGACACGACAAATGGCAGTTGTAAAACCCTGTCAGATGACGTAGGGACTTTTTGAAAAAACAAAATTATAGTTTGCACTAACGCATATTTTTTGTTGCAAAATAACGTTAATAATTATTGTTGAATCTTTTTATCGGTGAAAAACCATTTGAAGGTATCCTTTATCGTGGGAGTGATTCTGGTTATTTGATATTTCCGCCTCCCATAAAATCCTTCGGCGGCCTCTTTTTGTGCTTGTAGAGAATACCAGAATCTCAAAATTAAGGCAATCGGTGATGTTTTACACGAGGACCTAATTAGACATATTTAGATCGTGATACCCTGGCTCCTTCGTTTGAGCTGTGCCTACGTCACTGTAACTATTCACAACGACGTTCTTCCCGGAATAGTTATGTCACGACGGGTTGTGCTCACTCATATCGCTTCCAATTCAATCCAAAAGATTCCGCTAACTCGCCTCTTACAGGTAGGAGATACCGTAGTCCTATTCTGATATGTAACTATAAGGACTCGTTTATTGGATCTACTTTACAACCTTCAAAACTAGATCGTAACGCTACACTGCTGCAGTGAGATAGAAATAGGTTCCATGATGGACAATAAAATAAAGAAATAATTCAAACAGGCAATTGTTCTGTTACGATAATATATTCCCGTATATTTTTCAAATGTAGGGCACAGTAAAAGGTCCCTAAACTATATTAGCAGAGGACTCATGCTCTAAAGAATTTCAATAATGGATTTAACGAAACAAAAGTGGACCCTAAAACTGTCGCAACGGACCTTTAACGACATTAGCATAACAATATCAGAGCAACTAGTCTCAAATTTTAATTTGAATGCGCGAAATTGGTTTCGCAGACCTCTTGAGTAAGTTCTCGTTAGTTTTAATTGACAGACCTTAACTAACATTACCACAGAGTAGCTGAATATTAAATAGAAGCCGTTTTACAATGGACTGAGGCAATTTTTGAACGTTATGCAAGATAAGCATTGTACGGGATATTATTTTGAGAATAGAGAACGAGTGTGCATCATCACGTGGTACATTGTGTCATTTATCAAAAGAAGAAAAACATTTAACTGATTTCATATATGAAAGAAATTAGTTTCCAGAAATTATTTTAAGAAAATTGGCTGTGATTTTAATGTTTACAACCTATCCTAGACTTTTTTAATGGAAGAAAGACTTTTTAAGTAGTGTTTTTTTTGTATTTTGTATGTATATAAAGTCTTATATATAATAGTCATTAGTATTATTGTGGTCTATGACAAATAAAATAGTGTTGCTCTGTAAAACAAAGAAACGACATTAAAAGTTTATTTGCCGCTCTTAATCCAACTCGTATAACACTTTTAAATATTTCCATATTAAATTATCATTCCCGAACTCCTGCTTGTATCATAGCCCCCAGAACACATCGTTTCCTCCTCGTATGTCCAGACTAACTCTTTGGGCGATATATTTATCTTTCATATATTTATATCACTACAATATACATACATTGAGCTAAATTAATGCTTTTCATTTTTTCGTATTGAGCTCAATATGAAAACTGTAACGCGACTTCGCTACTTATATAATCATGTGCAATAATAAATTACATTTTCTTTATGACATTGTAAGTCTCCGTTATGCACTTGTGCAAATAAATGTTAGCAATATTTTATATTGAATTGACACACGTAATATCTTTTGAGTTTTGCACTCAAAATACTCTTTTTGTTTAATAATTGTTGCAGGTACACCACAACCTTTCTTGAAGGTTCTGCTTAATTTAGGGTTATCGCCCTTTGTTAGTTAACCCTTATCAGTTATTAACAATAATATTAAATATAACAATTTATTAAAGAAATGGATTATCGGGTATTATTTTTCTTAAAATAAAGGTGGGAGAACTATAGCTCAACCGGGGAGGTACCACCGGCACCCTCATAATCTGCCGTAAAGCATTATTTGTATTTCGGTTGGAGAGGTGCGGTTGTCGGCTACATTTTATAGCGAGACGACCAACTTAGTCTTCAAGAGTAGCACCGTATGTACGTTCGAGCTCAGATATGATTTCGGTCGTGTTTGTGATTGTACGTGGATGTCTATAGACTGCAACTACTGGTGGGTACTAGGTGGTTTGCATGCCCGTTTGCTAGTCTTTCATATAAAGAAAAAACTTGTTGTGAAGTGGTGGCTGCACATTGACATCCATATACAACATCGTCTAAAGTACGTATCGTTCATAGTCATGTTGCTACTCCTAAGTCCCATGAAGTAGCTTGCTTAAATGTAACCGGAAATCGCATCACAGCCGAAACACAACAGTTACTTTGCAGTGGCGATGGTATCTCTGCGGTCCAACTATAGTTCTACCACCTTGCATAAAGACCTTAGTTTATAATAACTTACTTTTTTATTGCGAAAGAGAAAGAAACGAGCATGCAGGCCACTTGATCTTAAGTGGTCACTGCAGCCCAAGGACAACAACGTCCAATCTCAAATAGAGCAGAAGTTTTATTTAAGGATGGACGCGGATGCGTTCCTACTCTTGAGGACTAAGATGTTCGCCTCCAATAATGTGTAACACACACACACACACAAAACCACAAACCACACCTCCTCAACCGAAACACAATACATGAAGAACATATTGATTTACGGCGGGTTATGAGAGTTGCGTTGGTACCACCTCGGGCGAGCTCTAACGGCACTACCACCTTCAATACTTAATAACAAATGCAATACAAAATGACTTGGAATTAATTATAATAAAAGCCTAAACAAAAACATCTAACAGTCCCGTCCCACACGGTACGGTGCCAAGAAAGCTGGCTGAAATCTCGGACCGAATAGCAAGAAAGAGTTCATAGTTACAAACAATTATAAATTCAATTCAGATGACCTCTTATCAATGAAAAAAGGGTTTTTAAACGAAACGATTGAAGTGTATTGATTTGATACGCCAGATCGGAGATAGCCTATAAATCTTCGATAAGTGGCATCATTGATAAAATTCTTGAGAATGACAGCTGCTGCTAAGGCGATTCTACGCACGTTTCATGAAAATTTACCTCAACCACTTGTGATTGAAGGTACTTTATCAGTTTGGAGCATAATGTCATTATTCCATATGTTCATATCTATACTGTAACGTCATGCATATTTTTAGCTGTGTCAATATAATCTGTAGTATGCAAATTAGGTACTTAATCTACATATAACATTAATACCTTAACTTAAAAATGTTTATTTATATTATAATATTCGCTGGCAAGAATATAATATAACGTTAAATCATCAAAAAATAACATATACGATTTTAAACTAATGTCATTGCGGAAATTATACATATTATAGTATAACGGGTACTCACGATTAACGCTTTATAATTTCCAATATTTCGAGCCAGTTGCATAGCTCGTGGTCACCGCAGATTTCTTTGGATCGTTCTTTTTGACTGCGCTGATATGTTCTTTAATTCGTTACAACTGCTCCTCGATACTACTAGACAGTACTAACAGAACTACGACCCTCAACTCGTTTCTATTACTTTATCAGATGGCTCCAAAAGACCATGTGATTGGGGGAAACACGTTCTCCTTTAGGCTAGACGAGTTCGCAAGTTGAGAACATTCTTCCTTAACGGTTAACATTCCAAGCCATGTGGCCAGAATCCTATTTATTTTGAGAGGTATGTTGATTTAGGCAGATTGGTTTGTTCCGCCGCTACCCTCATGATCAGTCGTAAGTCACAAACGAGGGAAACGAGCAACGCAACTATATAAATGTCCATCAGCTGCAGCGACTAATTACATCAGGTGGCCCAATCATTATTCTTCTCACATAAAAAAGAAACTTTTAATGTGATGCGATCAAATGACTTTAATTTGTTTAAATTATCCATCATGCTACTGTTTGCCTCGACGCCTGCCAAGCGTATCCGGAGTCATTAGTATAGTTGAAATGTCATTTACATCAACATTAAAGCCGACATAGATCATTATGTGCCGTGACCGTGAATTATAGGCGCAGGTAAACATTGTGATGCTTATAAAAATGTAGCTGTTGTGTCATCCTTATTGTCCCCTTCGCCCCGAGGCAAAAAGGGGAATGTAATAGGTCTGTTTTTAAAGATGGGATAACTATAGTTCGAGCGGGGAGGTACCACCGCTGCTCTCATAATCCGCCGTAAAGTATTACTTGTGTTTCGGTTAGAGAGATGCGGTTGCCGGTTACACTTTGAAGCAAGGCGACCATCTTAGTCCTCAGGAGTAGCAACGTATCTACGTTCGAGCTTAGAAAACATTTCAAACGTGTTTGTGGTTGCATGTGGATGTCTATGGCCTCTATTATCGAATTAATATTATTTATTTTTCAGTAAATATATACACATACTGAAAGCATATGTATACGGAGAGATACGTATATAACCAATGACAATCGTAATTAAGGATAAACTGTAGTCGCGTCCGAGCTGACGTGCATATTATTTACTCATTGAGTGCTAATATGTTAATTAATATAATTAATTAATCTAAATATAACGTTGAACACCTTAATACCAATTATAATAATAGCCAAAGCTAAGCAATCAACAAGAACTCCGTGGATATGTCGCATAGTGCCAGGCATGTCCCTGAATACCGACCGCAATCCTCTGCGCGAGATACGAACCAACCCTCTTGTTACCAGCAACGCTATTAAGCGCGGAACAATACTTCATATAAAATTGGTACTCGAAAGCCTTGGAGCAAAGATTTCAAATTCAAGTGAAACTAACACAGTCTTTGCTAAAAGATATTTACGTTATAAGTACATGGACATAATGTGACTATAATAAAAAATAATATATAGTAACTAATCTACATATATATATAGATATAAAAGAGTAAAGTGAGTAAAGATCAACACACAACGGAAGCATCTACTTGGGCTGTGTGTTAAACTAGAATCTTCAAATAGGCAGATAAGTTTATATATAGATAAGTAAGAAGAAAGGAGAAAGAAAATAAAAAATCGTCTATTGCTAGCACACAGTAAAAGAGAATTTTGAAAATTCCACCCATGAAGTGGTAAAATTTAAGTTGAAAATGTACGATCTATTCATTTTATGGACATTGTACAAATATTAATATAATAATCATTCCTTATTAAAGTAGCAAAGACCAATTTTATGATTTAACAATTTTATATATTATCTATTCAAAATATGTTTTTGACCGCAATATAGAGTATAATGGAGCTGCACGATTTATTGGAATGTCTCATAATATTGACCTACTTGCGAGCAAAGCAACGGGTAAATGCTTGTATCTTTTAAATAAGTAAGAACTTTAATGAATTTAAACAGTTTGTTTATTCATACACACCCGAAAGCTGTTTGTAAGGAATCAAGTTTGCGAATGTTTGTACTTTCTAGTTCATGCGTAGACAAGGTCGCAATGTCGCGAGCTCAGCCTTCCTCTGCATTCTCGATAATTGAACCCAAATGATTGCGAATAACTTTTATTACATTTTGGTTCTACTGAATCGAATTTATTAATTGGCTATTTAGTATCTTATGTGGAAGCTGATAGTGTTTATTTTAGTCTTTTGATATGATTCTGTTCTTGTAATGTTGAATTGTGTATTCCGTTTAATAATACTTAATATATTAATAGGTTTTGTATCTTTTCATAAGTTATATCCGGTAAGTTAAGTATTATTATTAAAATAGTCCCTGTAACCTGTGGACATCCACATACAATTTCAAACTACACTGAAGCCCTATCTGGGATGAAACATAGATGCGTTGCTACTCCTGAGGACTAAAATGGTGGCCTCGCTCTTAGTGTAGTCGACAACCGCACATCTCCAACCGAAATACGAGATTGTCTCCTTGTGGATTGTGAGAGCAGGAGTGCTACCTCCGTGATCGTACTATAGTTCTAGTAAATCATAACTTATTTACATTATTAAATAATTAATCATAATTAAAGAAATAATAATGAAAGCGTAATCTAAACAATCTACCGGCGGTTTGTGCCCATATGGATAGTGCTAAAAATAGCGATATTCCCGTGGCGAATAGCCGCAATTCTCTGATTGAGCTACGAACCAGCCTTCTTGTCACCAAACGCCGATCAAACGTTGAATTATTCTTCTGAAGGTATATTTTTTTATACTTTACAACCTTTTTAGGGTAATCGGGTTTAGTGTTTAAGAATACATCGTGTCTTGTTAAGTACTCGATTTAATTTTAAGGTCGAGTCTATTGTCATCAACAAAACGGGAACCTTGACTTATTTAGCGATTCCTCAATGATGACAACACAACTCATTAATCTGCATTAAACTATTACAATAGTTTTTTATGTTTAAAAAACAGCAAATGAGCCTTTTTATGTGAGAAGAGTAGCAAACAAGCATGCAAACCACCTAATGTTAAGTAGTCGCAGCCCATAAACATCCACGTACAACCACAAACACGACCGAAATCGTATCTGAGCTCGAACGTAGATACGTTGCTACTCCTGAGGACTAAGATGGTCGCCTCGCTACAAAGTGTGGCCGGCAACCGCACCTCTCCAACCGAAAAACAAGTAATGCTTTACGGCGGATTATGAAGGCGTACTGCAGGCCACTTTTGATATGTAAAGCAGATGAGTGGCGACCACGTCTAGGCAAAAGGAACACAGGGCGTCACTTAACATGGTAGACCGACTACCAACGTCCTTTCTAAAATAACCGATACCATGATGTACGTTCTGAGCTACTAAAGTGCACGTGAAATTTGGCCACTAGAGGTTTTTTCGAATTATTACGATCTATAATCCTAGTTTTTATTACTTCCTTTTATTACTTCAGAATTTGGTTAAACCCACAAATTCAGGGAAGTGATCTGAAGGCTTCCTTGTCCCAAAATTTAATGAATGTTCATTAAGGAAAGCAATCAGTTAAAATGGTTGCCTAAATTGGAATAAGCTGGGCATAATCCTGTTCGTCCTAGGTCCTCGTTAATAAGGATTTTAGTTAATTAAAACTATGTAAGGGTAAATGCAATTCAATGTTTTTCAGATTTAAAAATCATATAGTTTTTTTTATTGAGAGTAGAAAGTACGTGCCACCTGATGTCAAATGGTCGCTGCAGATCATGGACATCCGCATCCAATCGCAAATAGGACTGAAGTCTTGTCTGACTTGCATAGATGCGTTACTACTCTTAACGATTGACATGTTTACCTCGCTTGTAAATATGACAGGCATCCACACCCCTTCGACCAAAATGTAGTTGTTTTATGCAGGTTACGAAGGCGATGGTGGTACCTCCCCGGTTGAACAACAGTTCTACCTGTTAACAAATAACGTTAAGTGGTCCTTTTTTTAAATGGAAATAGCAACTGATGGTAAGCGGTCATTACCACGCATAGATTGAACAAGTGACAAAATATTAAAAAGAAGGTTTGGAGTCTAAAAAATATATTTTTAATTATTTTCTAAATCAAGCAATTAGACTTGTGGTCGCGTTTACATATTTTTGAGACAATTTATCTTAAAATATTTTTTTAATATTTATTGCCTTATTTTTCTATTAAAAAATATCCAAAATATATTAAAAAAAACACAAAAAGGCGTGTAGTGAAAATACCATTTCAGTATTTTTTATGTTAATATAAAATATGATTTTAATAAAAAAATATAAGTAGTAACAGAACCTCGTATACGCGGCACCAACTCACACTAGATAGATTTTACAGACAGATATTTATTTTGACTCTATTATTATGACTAACATAGACTAGTAGCAAATAGGTGCAAATAGCCTCATTATTTCAAATTATTACACTGTTTGTATATTTACACAAAGCGACATTAAACGAACAAACAAACAAACTGGTAAATGGGGAATAGATGTACTGTAAGATTATTAAATCTGACAAAATGTCCTATTGTCAAAATCAATAAATTTAATTTTACGATCTACAAATAACTTTAAAGCGAGGCGAGTCCGCTTAAATAGTTAACTGTACGTAAATATACGACACTGTCCGGTTTTGTGCTTAAGGTTAAGCTTAGGCATATATTAGAAATCTTACTGATACGTACTCGTATATAACTCGTATATAATGTATAAAACGTTAGCAGTTTTTTTTAATGGGCAAACACGTCTATTTTATTATCTAGCGGGTATTCATATCTAAAATTTGTCGCTATAGCTCTGGAAAAGCGCTACGGTATCTCCTGCCTGTCCTAACTCTTCCGAGATCACGGTGGTAAGAATGGGAACTTGAGCTATTCTGTCGTAGCGATCCCGAGATAGCTTTTCAATCAAAATATATGTTTCTTTTGGTGTCTAATTAAGAATTTTGCGTTGTACTGTATTACATAAGTAAAT
>DWON01010700.1:0-10616 GCA_018251015.1 Phocides pigmalion okeechobee
CCATCCTTAAATAGAACTTCTGTTCTATTTGAGATTGGACGTGGTTGTCCATGGGCTACAGTGACCACTTAACATCAAGTGGCCTCCATGCCCGTTTCTTACTCTTTCATTATAAAAAAAAACCTTCATAAGCACCATTGACACTGATGATTTACTCTATCGTCCCAATCCAATACACTGTAACTTTCAAAAACTATTTGATATCTTAACTGTCTTTCAAAAACAACATTTGAGATCTCAAATGTCTTTCAAAAACGAAATTTGAGATCTTACATGACATTTTAGAAAGTTATAGTGTATTGGATTGGCCTGATAGTACTACTTAACGCTTATACCGGCGTTATAACAAGCGTTAAACGTTGAAAAACGTTGCAAGATATCTAATCTCTTCTGAGATATTTAGTTCTTAAGAGTAATAACGCTTCTGTAGGTCCATCACACAAATATTTGTCCTGCGTGGGAATCGAATCCTCAACTGTCGGCCTAACAGTCTGGGTTACTAAACTATGACCAAGTCACAGAGTATTTAAAAAAACTTGTTGAAATTGGTCCAGATGCGTCTATTCCGGATATTCATGGTCATCTCATATATGAGTTTCCGTAAGGACTTACTTCCATTGAAAAGAAAGAACTGCTACACAACAGAAATAGGTATAGCAGTGGCACTTCCCCAGCCGATACGCACGGGATTTACCATACTCATGCAATTATCCTTAAATAAAAAAAGTATAAGCGCTGAAAAGCCTCGTGTAGCTTTTGTACAAAAAACTTTTTAGTATAGACAAGCTTCATGTAATTTCTATAGAGAATATTACATAAAATAAAAGAGAAAAGTGACTGACAGCCCCATACATCAAAGCACAGCTGAAACCGTTAAATCTAGAATATTTAAATTTTACATACAGGTTCTTTGTATTGCGTAAGTGAGCACTAAAAAGGTATTTTGGAAATTCCAACTCTAAATAAAATATAATTTACTTCACAGTTTTTATTATTTAGTTAAATAAGATTCGTATGATTTTTTATTAGTCATGTCGTATTATTTGAATGAAATAGAATAAGATTTGTAATATTTTTATTAGTCAATTATATTATTTGAATAAGGTAAAATGTTGTTTGATTTTTATTAGTCAATAACATTAATTGAAAAAGGTAGAATAAGATTTGTATGATTTTTGATTAGTCATGTTGTATTATTTGAATAAAATAGGATAAACTTTGTATGACTTTTAGATTATTTTTATAAATTTGCCATAAATAGACATAAAGGGTAAAATTGTTTTTGCCCTATATGTCTATTTAGATGCCAGATGCCAGATGATTTATTGGTGTGTATTGTAACGTTTATTGACGTTCAAAAAGAATTCTGTAAAGAATCTACTTTGAATAAAAATATTTTGATTTTGTTTTTGATTTTGAACGTCGACTTATGCATTTTGCAAAGTGACAAACATGTGAAATTTCAGTCTTTTGTAATATAATTAATTATCAAAACTCCTGTATCCTATACATTAAACGCGACTGTAAAAGTTCATATGGGTTTACGATGCTTCCAGTAATTGAATGTAAACGTATCGCGGTACGCGGAATCAATTTGTTGCTTAATGTTTAACGTTTATACAACGTACGGTAAACATATCGTTTTTCGTTTTGTGATTATTTTTAAACAATTAATTCCTTTAACCTTATTTACATACACTTAATGAATGTCAAGGGTACAATGCAAAATTAGTACATTTAACAATAAGTACATTTACATATTAAAATTACTTTAATCCATCTTTGAGTCAGTTAAACAGTACGTTTAAACTTATATTTTTAAAATTTTATATTAACCTATACAAGAATGATTAATTAACAGAAAATCTAAAAGAATATTATTAATCGGTAAAATCCAAGTACAAAAAAGTTGACGATATTTTTATAAACCTAATTCCACGTGATGAAATATTTTTACAAGGAACGTGCCTTAACGGTCGAACTACACTTCTATCACCTATAGGTTTTTTTTTATATGAAAAGAGTAGCAAACGAGCTTGCAAACCACCTGATGTTAAGTAGTCGCAGGCCATACACATCCACGTATGACCACAAACACGATCGAAATCCTATCTGAGCTCGAATGTAGATACGTTGCCGCTCCTAAGGACTAAGATAGTCCCCTCACTACAAATATAGCCGGCAACCACGCCTCTCCAACCGAAACACAGGTAATGCTTTACAGCGGATTATGAGAGCGGCAGTGGTACCTCCCTGGTAGAACTATAGTTCTCCCGCCTTTAAAATCAAATACTTTAAGAACGAGTTTTTATAAGGAACAAAAAAGGAAACGGTATTATGTTTTTTCAATACACATTTTAATTTATTGAAACGGTTGCTTGAATATCAGACATATTGTGAAAACAAATTCCTTACACATCACATTTCTTTACAAAGAAAAAGATGAATGTTAAGCAGAACCGACCAAATGGAGGTTTTCATACAAAATGGTCACTACCCACTTTCATAAATTCGCTATTTTCCGTTCCATTTGTTGCATTCCCTCCGTTTAGTTAGGTTATTTCTCACACGTCAGCCATTTTATTATCGTAGAAATGTTATTTATTTACTACCAAAAAATACAATACATACTTTTATAGTTACACGCTTTTTATATAAGAAGAATAGCACATAAGTATGCAGGTTCTGATGACAAGTAGACGTTGCAGCCCATGGGTATCCACATACAACCTGAAACAGAATTGAAGACCTATCCGACGTCATATGTACTTGTGTTGGTGCTCCAGAGGACTAAAATGGTCGCCTCGCTAGTGAATGTACCTCTTCTATCGAACCACATAAGTTGCTCTGAGTATAATCATTCTATGTGTAATAAATGTGTAATAAATTTTAAATGTAGGAGAATTAAAGTTCGACCGTAAAGCATCACTTGTGTTTCGGTTGGAGAGGTGCGGTCGCCGGCCACACTTTGAAGCGAGACGAGCATCAGTCCTCAGGAGTAACAGCGCATCTATGTTCGAGCTCAGATAGGATTTCAGTCATATTTGTGATTGTACATGGATGTCTATGGGCTGCGACTATTTAACATCAAATGGTTTGCATGCTCATTTGCTCTTCTCACATAAAAAAGTCAATCGTTTAAAATGATGTAGCGGGAGTGATTTAAAACATCATTGACCATAAAATGAATTCATGGACTTTTTAAATGCACACAGTTTGAAAATAAAACACATATTGCGTGTATCTGTTGAAATTAATAACTGAGCAAACTTTTCATGTTTGGTTGGTGTTCGAATATTTGGAACAAATTGTTTCAAAAGTCAACTGCCGACACTGAAACTGAACGGCTGCAAATTGATGGACGTTCGTTATAAACCAATTTGTTTTGGTTTGTCGCAGATCAATTCTGAAACAAATAAAAATATTTTTGTACAAGCGTTCTACGTAAATTTTTTGTACTTCTACTACGCGTGGCGCTGTTGGAAGCTTCAGTCGTTTCCCCATAGCTGGGAGAACCTTAAAGGAAATTGTCGCATGATTATGAAACACGTGGGACCTCCGATAAGGTTTATTAGTCATTTATAGAAAATGCCCAGGACTAACTGTGTACGGTTTAGTTACAAAGCACGAAAGCATGCATGAAACTTTGCTACCAGCGGTCACCCATCCAATTTTTGACCACACCCGAGGTTGCTTCGTTTTCTAGATTGATTTGTACACCGCACGAATTCTCCAAAATGGAGCACCCATTTCGTAATTGCGCATACGTGTACCAAAATCAGTTTGGCTGGCGGCGACATTTTTATTTAGAGCTCACAGCGACTCCAATGTTTTGCCTCAATGCTTTTCAATAAAAGGCGCAGGTAATCAATCAATATCGTATTCAGAGGCAGCAGGAGTAAATAAAGAAATTCGCCAAATTCAATATTCAGATATTTCATCTAATCTCAAAGCTTTTAGATGGTGCATTATTTATTCAAATAAAGGATTCTAGAACACATTTCAAGATAGAATTGGGTTGCTAACATTCGGAACAGACGCACATTCTGCTGTTTGAAAAAACTTGGTAAATGCCTTCATATATTATTACCACGTTTTAATTTAATCGTTTAGGATTTTTTGTTTGGGTCGAATTATGTGATCAATTTGAAATGACTTTTCGATGAGCTGTAAATCTTAAATTAAAATTTTACATTCTCAAATTTTGATTTACCAACATAACTTACATTCGGATAATGAAACCAGAAAAGAAATCTTTACATAAATTATAAAAAAAAAGTTTTAATAGTATAAAGGTGGTGTTTTTTACTGGGAAGTCTAATCAGTAGAAATACCGGGCGTTTTATATCAAAATATAATATATAATAAAATAAATATCGATTCTTAAGGAGTTAACTCCAAAAAAGCTGTTGAAAAACTTAGATCATGGTTTGAGATTTTTCTGACCGATAAAACTTGGTAAATAAATAGTACCTTAAAATGTTAATAGAAGGATTAAGATTCTGTCGAGCAGAAATGTTTTAAGTTGTCGCGTTATCTAGACTAGACCACATTAATTGTCTAGAATATCTAGAATGTAAACTTCGTCATGAATTAGGGTATTAATGGGCACTGCTAGCTACAAGTCAGCTTTTAAATTGAAAAACATTAGACCCTCGCAAGCCTAGTGCGCAGTCATAGACAAAAAAAAAAAAAAACACCGTCACGTTTTGAATATGATTATTCCATCTAATTATAGCTACATAACTGACAGAAAATACTGTCAGGGATAACATAAGTTTTCAATTCAACAATACCAGACACTTATTTACAATTATAATTATTGAATAAAAATGGGTGACTCAAGGTTAACTACATAATCCGCCAAGTTTAATATTTATATCAGTGTATAAATAAAAGTCCATATAAAAATAGAACATACCCTTTGTAATTATATGTCTTCCATGTCGGGGATCAAATCTAGAGCTTTTTGCTGGTCAGATTAATGTAGTAAGCCGTCATTGTATTTCTAATAAAGAATCCGAAAAATTACAGCATCTTTCGTTAACCCGAAGATAAAGTAAAATTCGGCGTAAAGATGACGTAGGCTACGTGCCATCGCTACCCGACCCAAAAGCTATAAAAAGCGTGATATTTAACAGATGCGAGCCCGAAGCCTTTATTTCTTGCTTGTAGAACATTAGTATCCTTAGCAAACGGTACAACGTAAATTTAGATAATTTAAAATTAAGTTTTATGATAGCGTACCAAATGAGCCCGTACGTGGGCGCTGCAATAGGAACTGGAGTTTTATATTAGGTCGTGTATGGATGGATACACCTGAAAGTTAAGATAGACATTACGTATCGTATCGTACCTACATTCGAAAGAAGGCTGCATTATTATTTAACCGAGGAGGTACCACCGTCGTTCTTTTAATCCGCTGTAAACCAAATCGTTTTAGTTGGTACGGTTATAGGCCACATTTAGAAGCCAAGCGTTTAAAGTTTTTAGAAGTGGCAACTCATGTCTTTTGAGGTCATGTAGCTCAAATAGGACTTTAAACTGATCCATAGATATATCAAAGGACTGCAGCAATAACTTAGCAACTTGCTTGCTTGCGACTATTCCAATATAGAAAAAGCCTACTAATTATTATTAATTCATAGTTTGAATAAAACATGCTTACTAAATAGAAGGCGTGAACAGAATGCCGTCTTTTATCTGTGGACACGTTTACTACGTGTAATTCCAAAAAGAGTAGGTATTTGTTAACGATAAACTATCAATTCTTGCCAAGCACGTATGCAAGAGTAAATTGTAAGTTGTAACTAACGAAAGGAATGTAAATTTCATTCGATACTTTTCTCGATATTTTTTCGTATTTGGCGTCATTTTTTATCATTTTCTTTAAAATTTATTTCTGTTAAAGTAAAAAAAAATGAGCCAAGCAGTGTACCGTTAAATATAATAAACAATGCAATTAATATATGAATCAGAGGTAATTTATTACAAAAAAATCTCTATGAATCTTTATATAAACATATTTCGAGTTTGATCGATATTTTTCGAGCTACGTTAGAACCCGTCTATGGTTTTATACTCATGTATCTCATATATCAAAATCTGAACGTTCAGAAATTTCAATAATGCACGACTGGGAATGCAAGGCATGTTCTGATTTTCTATTAGAAATGCATTCTTTGGCTGCTGTACCTGTCATGTGCAAATAAGCAAATAGTTAAGAATATTGCCAAAAACCTTTTGTTTCTTAGAATGACGTGCATCTGTGAGTTAATCTCTTTTTACACTGAATGGAAACGGAGAATTATTTTAAGTTTGAAGTCTAATGATTATCCAGTGGTTAGTTTATGTATGTCACAAATAGTGCAGTTAGGTACGTTAAGGTACTATTAGTGTTATGTGTCGTGATACTCGTATGGAACCATTAGCACCTGTCAACAGTTTCCCCCCGCAGTTTCGCCGTGACAACGAGTCATGCAACTGGTTTTAAATATCGGTAATCAAAAATCGTTAATCTTGAGTACCCGGTAAATACATAGTTAAATGAATTAATTCCACGATAATACTTTAAAATCATGTCTTATGTTTGCACATTTGCAGGTCTATATATTGCAACGTAATACAAATGGGTACACCGTGCTCGTTTGTTACTCTTCTCACATAAAATATAAGATACATTTTTATTGCACAATTTATATGTATTTTTGGATGGATGAAAACTGTGTCAGATCGTTTATTTAAAGAAATATTTTATCGATAGCCAGAACTTTCGCTAAGGTGCTTAAAATAAATTCATTTCCATGAACCCCATTTGCATCGCCTATGACGACCGGTGGGGCGCAGAAGTAAGTATACTCTCTTACACGCATTGTTCCGGATTCGATTCCCAGCCAAGCAGACATGTGAATGATGAATTTAGGTTTCTGTTCTGAGTCGGAATGTTTGTGTATTTATCTTTGTATTTGTCCATAACACCTAGGGCACAGGGAATTCTAGTGTGGTACTATGAGCGTAGAAAGCGTTACAACATGTATCTTCAATATTATTTTATATTTATGTCACCAACATGGATCTTCTGCAGTCCAGAATAGATGTTTCGATGTCGACATAAATCAGCAAATATGTTTCTCATTCTGGGAAGACACCAGCGCCCTGAAGTGGAATTTAGGACCGCTTTTTTGAAGGCGGAGTGGAAGATCGTTTTCGAGGCAAATCGCGATTATTCTTCCGTGTAGAAAAGGGGAAATTTGTGCAAATATTGCACAAATAGTATCAAATTGCCAGAGAACTGGATTAATATTTTTTTGTCTGAAACAAGACCGATCCTACACAATAATATTTATTATGTTTATTTGAACGCATGTGTCAGTTTCATATATTTACACTGAAAATCTGACGTTATATTAAGGGCGAGGGCGGAGGGAGTCCGGCTAAACCTTACGATATATAAAAGGTGGAGGGGGTCGAAAAAAGAGGGGGTAAAACTTCGTCAAAATCATTTCATGTAATTAATTGACGCCCCGTTTTTTTGTCTGGGGGAAAAATCTTTCAAAGATCCTCTGTTTCGTGAGATCGACTCTGGGTTATGTAACATTTCTACACACGAAAAAACCATTCGGTATATGTATTTGCGCTTGGAGACAACACCAGGATCTTGAATCAAATGAAACTGATCTTTGAACATTGGTGTGTGCCTACGACGTTATGAGACCAGTCACACCGACGTCTTTCCAGAACCGCTGTGTCAAAGTAACTCGGACTCAAAGTTACCTCTACCGATCCTAAAAAACTCCCCTTATTCACCTGTTACAACCGGCAGAAGAATTCTCAACGCTATTCTGGTTCCAAGCTACAGGGGCAAATAGAGGCCCTAATAGGTTTACCATATCATCATTCCATTTTTTACGATTTTCAACTAATATCATCGCTGAATTTATCGATTTTATTATGTAATGGATACTCTCTATTAACGCTTTTTATAGGCCGATATTTCTCTGTTCGAGGGTTTAGCCGTGACCACGAGCCATGTAACGATTTTGAAATATCGGTCATTAAAAATGTTAATCGTAAGTACTCGTTATTTAATAAAATATATAATTCCATTGTACCTAAATGTCCGCATGTTTGTCTAATCAAAACGTTTGCATACTGCGCTGATAATTAGGTGTGCATAAATTACAATGCAATATATTAAACCGCTAAGCGCCAATAAAATAATTACGGTTTTCGATGAAATATTTATTGATTTTATATTGTGATTGTTGGTTAATAGAATTATAATTAGTGTTGGCTATAGGTAGTTAGGACTGTTAGTTAGGCTACAATATATGAATTAGCGTTTATAAATTTATATGCATACATTTATACGATTAAATTCAAATTCATATACTGTATTTCATTAAAAGTATTTACATGCACTGAATGAATTTTGAAGTTGCAATGTAAAATCAGTACTTCGGCTTAAACCGCAATATAAGGTAAAGTTCATTGAAAGAAAAAAGCCGGCGGAAAAATGTCGCCACTCTTCTTAAATCTGCCATTGATAAAGTTTATGATACAAAAATGTAAATATGTTACAAAAAATAAATTAAAAACCAGTTTAGTATTAAAAATAAAGTGTATATAAAATTGTCTCTGGAGTAATTAGAACTCCATGATCTATTAATTCTAAGTGGATTGAATTGAATCTATTAAGTTGAGATTAAGTTTCATCCATAGATCTTCATAAATATTACGTAGTAGTGTTTATTTGTTTATAACTCTTATACTCGAAACCTTATACAAAGATTCCTACATATACAGTCCCTTTGCTCTTTCTAAGCAAGATCCCTATTTCCCGATCTACGTTCAGACATTGCCATTACCACAACTCATTTGAGTTTATTGCCCGTTTGTTACCTACACGAAACGGGAGCGGTATGCCACTAATCATTTTACGTACAACGCCTGGCCCGTGTCGATAGCACGGCAAACACTTACCCTGAACGTTAGTGTGTCTTGCATGTAATATTAATGTGCATTTTGGAATATTCTGAATAGGGTTTCATGACGGACAAAAAGGGTTCTGGACTCAGAGTGAAGCAGCTGAAAATATATAATATCGCAAAAAATCCATGGCGTTATTAATGATAATTGGTCTTATTTCGCAGCTTCTGCCAACTACAAATCTATTACACATATCTTACTTCAAATAAAAAAATAAAATTGGTTTTCAAATGAATCTTTTTTTTTAATTTTTCAGTCGCACGTCCAAAAGTTACAATGAAGGGTAAGCATAACTTTTTTGAATATAGGAGTAAATATGTCTTAACTACAGACATAACATAATAGTAATTTAGAAACCTCCTAACGCATGCTTGTGCCTAGATGGATTTCGTTTCATTCTTCCGCTACGAGAATAGATTACCACAATAAAATAATTTTAAAGGTGGTATAGCTGTTACAGCTCGCCCGGGGCGGCACCACCGCCACCCTCATAACCCGCCGTAAAACAACATGCTCTTCATGTATTATGTTTCGGTTGGGGAGGTGTGGTTGCCGGATACACATTATTGGAGGCGACCATCTTAGTCCTCAAGAGTAGGAACGCATCCACGTCCATCCTTAAGTAGAACTTTTGTCCTATTTGAGACTGAGAGACTGAGATTGGACCTGGTTGTCTATGGGTTAACATCAGGTGGCCTGCATACCCGTTTCTTACTCTTTTATTTTTTTTTTTTAATATTATATAAAGTTGTGTAGCAATTCATAGAAAATATCTGTCTGCCAAATGTTATGTAAACATATGTACATACTCTCTAAATGAATTGGCTGTGAAGGAACGTACAGATAATCACGAAAGTCATGACAAAATTATTATAAAATATTTCTATCTTTATTTTTAGCAATTTTGCTAGGGCATCCTAAAAAACATAAAAAGATACTGTCTCCTTTGTTAAAATCAGTATACGACGACTTAGAAAGTGTTTTTAATTTAGCCTTTTGATATTCAATTTCTAAGAGTAATGTCGATATTTGGTGAAATTTATCTTTTTGATACACAATTTCGGAGATTGTTGATATTGCCAGGTGGTAAAACCTGTATTTTTTATTTGCTGAGATGATAATTATTTGACGCTGTTGGTACAAGCGGGCTAGTTCATATCTCGCGCTAAGAATCACGATCAATATTCAGTAAGGGAATGCCGCCAAAGTCTTGGGAACATAACGCATGTGCAAAGATTCCTTTTATTTTATTTAGTTCAGGCTTTTATTAAAATTAGTTTTATTTCCCTAATTGACTTCAGATAACCCTCCAGTTCTATAAAGAGTTGTTCCCAATTACAGTAATAACAAATTCATTTCATTTTATTTCATACTGAAATTTTAACATCAACTTCATAAAATTTTAAGAGTCGTTGAATTGTTGAATGAGTGTGTGCGGCGAGTAAGAGTCACATTGTCTCCCTTTATTAATTTGTAATTAATTAAACGCAAATTTGTTTTACGTATAATATTTTATATATACAACGATGAAAATTTTTAAAACTAATTAAAATAAAAACCTCCCCTAAACGATCTAAAGGGAGTCCGTGCCCATGCGGCATGGTTCCAAGAACACTAGCTGCATTCCC
>DWON01010701.1:0-10615 GCA_018251015.1 Phocides pigmalion okeechobee
GATGCCTTAGACACCTAGAAACACAAAGAAAAGTACACAAACTTACTGCAAAATAATGCTAATAGAGATATTACGAAAACTAAATATTTTTGTGGTTTTTCCAATTCATATCAATTTGTTTAAATTTTTGTATATCAAATTCTCGTTGGTACATTTTTGGTTTGGGGAAGAAATTTTCATTAGGTACCCGACTTTTCCCTTGAAAGGTCGGGTTATGTGAGATTTGTACTCTCTACAACCCCTTCAGTGGCTGCGCAGTGTATTAAGGGAAGTCCCGGGATCTAAAATGGAACGTACCGATACGTTTCTTGCGTGGCGCCCCCCTCCTCCTGAGGATTATTTAGTCAGAAGGATTAGGACGATAGAATTATTGTACCTACTTCAATATAAAATAGAATTCGATATGGTCGTATTTAAAACTAAGTGTAAGTACAAACATCTGCAAGATATGTCATGCAACTACAGTACTACGTTCAACTATAGTACCATTAATTGATTTCACGTGTTAATGAATTCGCTGATTAATTTATTAGCGACCACAGCGCTAAAGAATTAATAGCTCCGACCTGCGCGTTGCTGTATTGTAAAATTGACGTTTTTACATCGGCAATGATGTAAAATTGATGTCTTCATACTGACAATGATTATTATGTTGTTATTGATGTTTGAATATCGGCAGTGATTATAAAATGTAGGTATACTTTTATATCGATAGTAATTATCAGACTGATATTTATATACCGGCAAGGAGCAAAGACGGAGATTTATATCATCAATGATTATATAATTGACAATTTAAATTGGCAATGAATAAAAAATCTGCTTTAGTTTATGAACCTACAATGACACATAATGTACGTTAAAAGTATGCAATTAAATATATTATACTCATTTACATTTTTCTTGTTAAGAAAATTTGGGCGATAATAAATAGTAATATCCTTAGAATGTTTGGAGAGTAATGGTTATCGTAATGTAAAAATGCAAACGCACTTTTTTTGTTATTAAAAATAATTTTATTATCGAAAGGTTCGTTCATATTTGTTAATTGCATACGTGCGATAATGAATTCGCTGATTAATTTATTAGCGACCGCAGCGCTGTGTAATTGATAGCTGTGACCGGCACGTTGCTTTATTGTAAAATTGACGTTTCCATATCGGCGATGAATAAACATAATTAACAACTCAGTAATTATTTATTCGTTGAAGTAGTTTTAAATAAAACGCGTAGACCGTACATTTTTATCGACTCTTGCTTATCTTTACATTACATACATATAATCAAACTCTAAAGGAATTCAATTCTGTAAAATAAATAAAAATAAATACCCCCAGGGGTCTTCACATAAGTAACACAAGCCAAAAAAAACATTTTGGTACTTTTGTCTGTCTGTCTGTCTGTTGTCCGGTTTTAACGGAATAACTATTAAACAGGCGTAAGCATTTTCTTTGTCAATATCTCGTCGACATAGAGTAACTTTATTATCGGGTATAGATTTTAAAGTCAGCGCCATCTATCGACTACCAGTTAAAGTACAATATATTTAGTAAAGTATATTTATAACATATCTAGAAATCATTGGAGAATTATTATAGCATTCATGCATTAATATTTCTAAAAATATCATTTATTTTTCAAATTCCAAATTATGAAATCAAAAACATACGCAGACGCGAACGAAGTCGGGGGCACAGCTAGTAACGTATATATAAAAAACTAAACTAGGAGTTATAGAAATGAAACATAATTAAATAAAAGTAAAAATAAACTTACAACTATAATTTAAATTAATGTTTAAAGTAATATACTGTATCTAAATTTCAGTTTCGAGGATGAGTTTCTAAGTTGTAGGTTGAATAAAAATGACTGTTTCCGTAGATATATGCCAAATAAAGTTTAATTACAATTATTTCGCTAGTTTTCGTAATGTGCATTAAAATTGTTTTTTTTTTTATGCTTTGTTTATAAATTTCGTATGCCATACGAATATAAATTGTTCAGAATTTACCTTAAAACCTACTCAGTGCAATTAGTAACAGTTGGGCTTTGACGCATTCATCAGATCATTTATATACAGAACATTTATAAGCGGTCGTTTCTCTGCAAAATTCAAGCCAAATAAATCACGTGTTATGAAATGGTAAACTTTATGCTGATTTTTATAAACTATTTTCCCATAAAAATCTCAGCATATTTTACAAATAATAGATTGCATTTTTAGCTAGTAATGAAAAAACGGGTATGCATAATTAATAATGCGATCAACCAATCATTGAAAAATACTAACAAAAATACGTATGAAAAAAGTGATTGTGGTTTTGTGTGTATTTTTTTCATTTATTAACTGATTTGCTCATTTCTACTTTTATTTCGAGGAACATAGTACACAGTTTTATAACATTTAGTTTAGAAAACCAATAACACTAAGGGTGGAAAAATAGGCAATAAAAATGTCTTAAGTTTAAATTTGAATTGCGTACCTCATGTATCTGCGAATATATGGATATAAATAAAAACACATTTGAAACACATATAGATTCTTCGAAGTTTTTTTTTTATTTAAAATTAATTGAAATAGTATTCGATTAATCGTAATTACATTAGATGCTTACATGTCCGTTTTTGAGTAAACGCAGCTCGAAATTGTCGACAATGTCGTAATCAACGCAGATGATGTAATTATTCACGATGTGAAATCTATAAAACCACAAATTCTGTTTCGCTTAGCTGTGCATTATGCGTTACATAGTTAACATACTTATGTGCTTTTTTGGATTGATGGATATATAAATTGATATTTACTAGGTCGATTTATATGTTCAACTAGCTGTGTCCACGACTTGGTCGATGATGATTGAATTAAATTGACATAATTTCTTTATTTGTTAACTGATTTCAATGAAAAAACACTAAATGTTAAGTGAATGCCATCACATTATAATCCTAAAAACTGCATTCAAATCGAAGAAGCCGATTCTGAGATTAGCATGAATAAATATTTAGACAAACAGACAAATGAAAAAAACGTTGTTTTGGGTTTTCTTACGTGTATAAAGGCACCCTGTTATGATTTTTTTAAATATATTTGCCATGTACAGACAGCGATCGGTTACAATTTTATTATATGTATAAATATTGTTGCTGTTGCCTCCCATTATCTATAACTAAGTAGGAATCCTATTGAACATTTTTCTATTTCATTATAATGCACGCTAAACTTTGATGCTTTTGAGATTTATGAAGAACTTTCTTCGTAATTTGCTGCTTTGAAGCTTTGATGGCTTGGAGGCTTCGAATACCTGGCTCTTTTAAAATTAAAAATCCTGAACTCAGTGAATCCAGGCTTCGAATTAACTTTACATTTTTAATTTACGTAAAAGAGTCAACTTTTACCTGGCTGTCCAATGACAGATGAAAAGCAATCTTTTCAACGGACCTAACATATACATACATATGTATATAGCATTTATATCGTTGTACTTGTTTACTCTATAACGAAGTTTCATACATCTAGAGGTTAGGTTACAACGTTAATTATTTCGAAGACCCCACGTTACTGTTGAAATAGGGAGTCGGGTAAGCAATCGGGACCCTAAAATTATTGTATAGATAATGATCGTTTTTGTGACTACGGCATTGAGGCAGGATACTATGAAGATATTGTGTAGGTAATTTAATCAAATTTTATGTCTATATTTGTAATAGTAAACTATATTATAGCGCAGTATGGAATGTCAAACATATAGTTTTAGCTAATTGACTACTTTTAATTATTGCTTAGGTATGATTAGCTGTCACGCGTTGCCGGCTGGTTTTTGGACTGACAGGTGACAATAAGAATATTTTTGGTATTGTTGATGTACAAAGTAAATCAAGGGAAGACGCTGGAAGGACGGCTAACTATACTACATTACATAGTATGAACTGGTGTTATTGTTCAAAATTAAAATATCTTAATATAATGTCTAACCGGTACTCTAAAAAGTAAGAGGTACCACATACAAAATATAAAACAAAACTGCTCATATTTCCGCGATTTTATTAAATTGTAAGTAATAAATAAATTTAAGCAACGTTTAACGCAGTCGCCAGTTGGATGGGTGACCACTAGTGGTAAATTTTTGAAGAAAACGTTGCACTTGGTTTGGATTATTATCAACAGATGGCATTTGTTAAACTTTGTCGGAGACCATAAGGCCTCATCTACGTATCTCCTCTAATACGCATTGGAGCATCGGCATCGTGCCGATGTTAGCTCCTCAAGTTGTGGAGAAGGACCTATGCATATTGGTGAGACATTTGAAAGGTTATACACAATGTAGAAAATGTATTTTATATTTAAGAATATGCGATTTTCAATTATCGCTTGAATTAAGTAGTAATGCTCACTAAACAAAAAAAGAAACAAAGAAAATATTCGTCTTTTTGTACATACGGTCTAAAGTTGAAAACAACTAAACTATTACATTACATTTGAATAAAGGACGATACATATATGAATTCATATACATATAGTCGAAACTAGAAAACAACTGAACTATGACACTGTAATCGCATAAAGAAGTAGGCTTCTTTTTAAAAAACGCATAAATGAAAACTGAGCTCATAAGCACGGCTCAGTAATAAATGTTTCCGGGAATGTTGATTAAATAGATTGTTTTGAAGTCGCTGCACATTTTTTTTATATGTAACTACGACTCTGGTGCTATACAAGTTAAGTTAACCCGTACAGAGATTTCCATTAGTAATTTCTCAACTAAAACCGCGAGTTTCAGTATACTAATACTGAAACAAGCGATGCAGTTGTATTAGAGGGAGGCATAAAGTTTTCTAATTAGAGTAAACTAGGTCTGGCGACATTAGTACCACGCAATTAGATACACTCAGTACTCTCATTAATAGGCCGAAGGTATAAACATAGCGTATAGACTGTATTAAATATAATCTTGTCAAATATAACGAAATATTATATGGGGAGGTCGACCGAGAAGTTACTAGTGCTGCCCTAATAATCCGTCCTAAAGCAATTCTTGGGCTTTGGTTAGAGATGTGCGGTTGCCGGCTATACTTAAGCTAGACGACCGTCTTAGTCCTAAGAAGTAGCTCTTCTACGTACGAACTCGTTTGGACTTCAGTACTGTTTAAGATTAAATGTGGATGGCCAATGTTTATAGCGAGTACTTAACATTACTTTGCGCGCATGCTCGTCTGTTACTTATGATGTTAAAAAATGATTGGCTAGCTTTTTCTAAGTTTTCTAATAAATCTTAAAGCAATAATGAAATATAAGTATGAAGAAGGTTGAATAAAATTTAAGCTTTTATGGCAAAGATCAGTGCAACTTCTTCAGTAGTTCCGAATAGTTTACAGAAAGTATGTACTTCCTTAGTAAAGTTATATTAAATCTGGATCAATTTTAATTAATAACTCAGTTGTATTTAAGCTCTTATAAATACTTGTTTAAAGTGTACGTAACTGACTTCTTAACTTGCTATCGTCAAGAAAATATGTACTTAGTTTTTAAAAGTAAGAAATAATATTGTATTTTACAAATACAAATATAGTTTTTAAGCGTGGTCATGAAAATATACTTGTATTTTTAACTTGGCTATGTTTTTGTTATCGAACAAATTCTTTCACATTTAATTCAATAACGTAATTATTAAAAAAAAAAAAACAAACAAAACAACACACAACAAACAAAAGCAAAATAAACAGGCAGTCCACTTGACGGAAGTCCTTCATGGATACTTATAATCCATTCTAAATAGGATTTAAGTCTCACCTGAGGTCAGGCACATGAGCAATGTTACTCCTTAGTACTGATGCAAAAATCCTCGTTAGAATGAAGTTCTTTACCACTCGTTAAACCAGCAGCAGAGTTTAAAAATGCTGATATAAAGTAATAATAGATTGATATTCCGTAAATGAAATCAATGCCATTTTTTATAGTAAAAGGCTAAAAACAAATGAAAAAGTATTGCAAAATTAAAAACATTTCACAAACACATTAACTTGTCACGAAATGACGTAAGTCTTTCTGACGAAAAAGATTTAAAAGAATGACATGAGTTTAGGTCATAAGTCGGGGAGCGGAGCTCGTAATAGTATTGTTTCAAAACGTCAACAATGTTCGCTGGGAGCAAGAATGAAATTCTATTACAGATATTCTCGAAAGAAATAAGAAGAAATTGCGGAACATAAAGTTTGAACACCTGGGAGAGGAACATGATTGTGTTGGATTAAGCTTTATTGAATATTATTATCGCGATGTTTTTTTTTTCGGGAACCAATTGTTACACTGATGTCTTCGTTATGATGCTTTTATATTATATCATTATTATGTTATGGCTTTTCATCAATTGCTCGATACTGTAAGGTTTATTGGCACTATTTTCGTTAAATCCCGTACAATTCGAACTGCTTTGCGCAGTCTGACTATGTGATTGCGGCTTAACTGATCTTTCTCCTCTGATTAAATTATTTCGTTCAAACACCGAGCCAGCCCCTTTAATTCTGATTAGATATTATAGGATTCCTGTCTTTCATCTTCTTACATCTATGTATTTTAGATTTAGACCAGAATTTTCATCTGGTAGCATCTTTCAATCAGAATTCTAATCCAGATACATCACTGCAATTTTTGAGCTATAAAAGCAGAAATTTAGAACAATAGATACTCATTATGAATACTGACATTCGTAATAAATGATGTTTTTAGGTTAATAACTTGTTAATTGGCATAGTCTAAAAGAATTTATACCGTACAAGGTAGCCCGCGGCTTCCTAAACAAATCAGTGTAACAATACTGTCATACAAACTCTCCACATATATTTTACTCTATTAATATTAAAATTTCTAAAATTTTCTTCGTTAGTACTCATTTTCACAATACAAAGTATCGATATAAATAAAATCCTTTTCGCCGGTGTAATTATCTTTGGGTCCTTCAGTCACATACCTCTTTATATATGTATAGGTGAGTTATATGCCGAACTTAAGTAACTTATTTACATGTAAATTAAAAATAGTTTACACTATTTGAAAACTTTCATTTGATAAATGAATAATTCAAATAAAGTTAATTTACTAAAGGGTTTATAATAAAACATCAACTGTTTCTATAACGGGCATAAGCGGATTATGGCGGCTGCCGCCACAAACTTAACGTCGAAATTAAAGATGTATCAACCGCTGAGCTTTGAACGGAGATTACGCTCTCTATAAGTTGGTTAATAGTAAAAGAAATTAATTACAACATCCTAGACAAGGGATTACTGTACTTCCCAGTGTTTAATCTGTTTCATAACAAGATTATGCTTTGCAGGTACCTTCATACCATTATCTTCAATGCTGGGAACTCATCAGTTAATATGAAAGAGTTTAATTTTGTTGTTATTATTATTAATTAAAGAAGTAAAATTTCGTGCAAGTTGGTTTCATACAAATACTTTGCAAATAAATCATTTTAAGTGACTACCTTACATGTCACATGCGATATCTGTGATTTAAATTTCTAGTTAGTATATTTTACAGATTTACATATATGTATTTTTTTTACTATAATTTAACCGATAAGTAACACGCGAATATAAATCAAATAGATCCAATCCAGTTTCATAGAATAAAACAATGTGGGAAGACGCGACGTATCTGAAAATACTGGAAATATCGAAAATGGGACAAAGCGTGCGAATCGCGAAATATATCCGTGAAATTTTGTACTCATATTGACGATGGAAATTTGAAGTCGGCGGAGCAGTAGGAATAGGTATCTAAGCTTCATTCAGGAACAAATTGTCTTCGATTGCTTATTTTATTCTGACGTTATTCTCAATTTCAGCTCTCATACACTGAATACCGACATGTTTACAGGTTTTTATTATTTGAATTAAGACAATCTATACTAATATTATAAAGATGTTTTTTGTTTGAATTTGTTATGTTGATTTAGAATGTAGGATATCATGCTAAAATCCTTACTAAACGCACGTAAAATCGCGGGTCCTATGCAGTACAAACTCCAACTTACATATATATTTAGTCAACAGAAGAAACTATCGACTGAAACATTAACTTTAAAAAAATATGTGTAATCAATATCAGATACCGACTTCAGTCAATAATCCTATATAATACCTATGTATTTATGGGACCACTAACGGTATTATATCAAATGGATCGCATGTTCGTTTGACACTTCAATTTCTTAAAAATAAACTTAGTAAAAAGATACTTTTGTTCATCCAGGATACTTTACTTGTGTTTTACGATAATACGGGATTAAAATGATACTACTCTAGGCTAACGCCACATAGAAATGCGTGAATGTAACCTCTTAAACATAATCTTACGATCGTTTGTAGAGTTCCACCCGCAGGACTAATCAAACTCCAATTTAATTGTTTCGACCACATCCGAGATGCTATCAACCACACTTGTAGATTAATTTCATTGTGTAATAGTTTACAGTGGGCGGGTTATGGACGCACTTGTACACTTGTGTGTGGGGAATGACAACAGTCAATTAGGACCGGACCAATCATGCATGAGCGATAAGATTCGTGATAATTGATGATGCTGGGGAACTTGGCCAAGTGTGTGGGATTGTTTTGTAATATCCTGTAACGGATTAGATAGCTATATAATTAGTAATATCTATAAATAATTAATTAGAGAAACAAATCATTTTGATTGTTTTGTTTGTTTGATTTGGATGCGAATTAGTGCTTTATTGTAGTCTATAATGTGTTCACAAAATAAATGAGGTTCTAATTATATTTAAAAAAATACATTATATTATAATACAAAAATAAAAAATCACTTTTCCCAATACTTATGTATTTCCATTAAATTTGATATATCGACCTACATATATGTATCTTTTTGAATTAAAATAAATACTTTGAAAAATGTTACATGCATGTCTTTAGGAAACGGCAGAAAAAACGTAGTCTTAGAGAGGCTCGTGGATATTTATAATACACGTACATTTTTGTAGGTTTATAGATATTAGTGCTTCGTTATTTATGAAGTATAAAGAGCATATAATTTTCCGCTGCTCACATGCTCCGCGCAAAGCCGTAGTAACAGTTCGAGTATAATGTGCAAACATAGAGGTTGGGCAAACTAAATCAATTTGCGAGCGACCGGGAGTACCTACCGTGCACTAATTGGTTTACTTTGCAACAAGATACCTACCTCAATTAAAAACCGTATCCCTTAATTGACAATAACTGGAGCTTGTAAAGAGAACGAATCAACCAATTGCCGCAGTTTGCTTTTGGACATTCTAAACAAATTGGGACGGCTACTTTGTGTTTACGCGGATGGAGCCGTTCGAAGTATTTATTGTCTGCTATCATTTTACTTTTCGAATTTTGTATTATTCCTCCAAAATGTTTTTGTATAATTGTATGTAACGCTACTGATGACAAGAGGGCTGATTTAAATTTCGCTCAGAGAATTGCGATCACTATTCAGAGCGGCAATGTATTGCGTCTCGTATTGTTTTTCTTATTATGATAAATAAGCAATAAAACAATCGTTAATTCACTATTTTGGACAATTTGAATAATAAATACATTGTAATTAAAAATTCTGTGAAAATATAATATTGTAAATAAGTCACTATCATTATATTTTTAATTATGTTGTTATTGTAAATTAACGAAAATTTTCTTGTGTGTTTTTTCCTGCTATTGAAAAATAAGTCATTAAGGTTCTAATTTGGACACTGATACGAAAAATAAAGTATATACATATACATTTATTATTTAAATTAGATAAGTCACAATTGTTTTAATTCGATGCGTCACAGATTTTTTAATTAGATACGTCACAATAATATCTCTACATTACATAATTACTCAATATGGATATCAAAAGGTTTACATATATATTTACGTCTACTACGCTACGTCACAATAATAAGTGTACAATACGTTACTTAACAAGGATTTCAAAATATTCACGCAACATTTTTCTGTGATCCTACAGAACTGGATTACGCTGTACCTGCCAGGTTCGCTTGCCTTTTTAAAACAACTATGTGCGTTGACAGAGCCGTGAATACACCTAGCTGTTAGGTTAGTTAACTGGATTGGCATGGAACAAAAAGAACTGGATGTATCAGAGTCACGTTTTTCCATGGAGGAATCTATATCGAAACCGTGAACAACCTTTTAATGTAAAAAAAAATAGCAAAAGATCTTGGCCACCTGATTTTAAGCAGTTACTGCAGTCCATAGACAAACTCGAACAGAACTTGTCTTTTCGGTGGTCGTATATGTATTGATTCTTTTGATGAAAATATTCGCCTAAACGGTATTAGTCATTAAGAGTAGAAAAAGATCAGTATGGGTTTAATTAGGACTTCTGATCCATATGAATTTGGTTACAAATATCCATAGGAAACAGTGGCTACATTCTATGAAATGGATTGCAGATTCGGTTGCTAATTCCATTTATCCGTACTTAAAATGTTACGTTCTACCATTTTCATTGAAACCGAACCACTTTTCCACAGTATTTCCAAAACTAGTGTTGATGTTTATTTACACGCTTTCCACCAAATATAGTCCACAAACAAAACTTTTACGGTTGTTATAA